>PVIW01008004.1:0-65766 GCA_004026585.1 Noctilio leporinus | reverse complement strand
TCCGGGACGAGCACCCCGCCTCCAAGCCAATCAGCTCTCCGCAGAGTCTTTTACGCGGCCTCTGTGATGAGCCCCTCCCAGGCGTGGGCGGCACAGCCTTTGTCTCCGGCAATGGCGGGTCTCCCGCCACAAGTTCCCGGCTTGCCGGCTCTCCGGCTGGCCTTTTAGATTTTCCCGCGGAGCCTGGGGGCCTGTGTGGCTGCGCCGGGCTGGGCCTCCCCTCTCGCAGGGGCCTCCAGCCGCTGTTTCCCCAGCGGCCCAGCAGCTCCGCCTCTCGGCCCTCCTGCCGCCCCGGCCGGTGCAGTTCCTGCTCCCCCACTCCGGCTTCCCGCAGGACTCTTCTCCGCCTCTAGCCCCGATCGCCGCGAAACCTCCTCTCCCTGTTGCCGGGGTGAGTCTCTCACACAGTCCCTCCCCTGCAAGAGTTCAATTCCGCGTTCCCTACTGCGTTTGCCCTCGCCGCCCGCACTTCACTGCTGAGACTTCCAGTCGTCAGGGAGCCTGAAACTGGCCCCGGTCAAACGCGCCCCTCTGGGCAGAGCCGCCCCTGCCCAGAGCCGACCTCGGCCCGCCGGCCGGTCGGTCGGGAACGCCTCACCTACTGTCCTGCTGGCCTCCTCTGCCTCTGGGCTCTGCTCCCCTGTGTCCAGATGCTGTCCGTTCCAATCCCTAGGGTCCTGAAGACTTCTCACGCTCCTTATCCTGTCCTCTAGTTGCTTTGGTACTTGAGAACACCATCAGCACTGCTCTCTACTCTGTCGCCATCTTCCCTCCTCCCTGATTATGATTTCTTTAGCCATGAAGAAGCTTTTTAGTTTGATGTAGTCCCATTTGTTTATTTTGTTTTTCCTTTATTTCCCTTGCCCTAAGAGACATGTCAGCAAAAATATTGCTGCAGAGGATATCTGAAATTTTTTTACCTATATTTTTCTCTAGGACTTTCATAGTGTCACAACTTATATTTAAGTCTTTTATCCATTTTTAGTTTATTCTGTTATATGGTGAAAATTGGTAGTCTACATTTTCTTTTTTCTTTTCTTTTCTTTCTTTCTTTCTTTTTTTTTTTAACAGTCCAATTCTCCCAGTACCATTTATTGAAGGGGCTATTTTTACTCCATTTTGTGCTCATGCCTCCTTTGTCAAATATTAATTGACCATAGAGACTTGGGTTTATTTCTGGGTTCTTTATTCTGTTCCATTGATCTATATGCCTGTTCTTATGCTAGTATCAGACTGTTTTGATTATAGTGGCCTTCAAGTATAGTTTGATACAGGGTATTATGATCCCACCAACTTTGTGTTTTTTTCCTCAAGGTTGATGAGGCTGTTTAGTGTCTTTTTTGGTTCCATATAAATTTTTGAGACTATGATCAAGATAGAGGCATAGGTAGAACACTTCACCTTGCACAACCATAGGAAGAAGTAAAACAAGATCTCAAAAATAAATAACAACTAGAACCATCAGAAAACTGAGCAATATGAGAGTCCAACAACCAAGGAAGCCACATCAGATGTGTAGGAAGGATAGAGTCACAGATAAAGGGCAGAAAGACAGTGTGTCTTGGATACGCAGCAGCAGTGGTGGCAGTGGGGGAATGAATGATCCCACATTCACAGGTGGTAGATAAAAACTGGGAGGGATACCCTGGGAGAAAGTGATCCCAGCCCCACGCCAGACCTCACAGCCCAGGGCTCCAGCACCAGGAAGATAAACCCCCATTACGTCTGTCTGTAAAAACCAATGGGAGTTGGGATAGCAGGAGAGACTGCTGTATTTTTACCACTTAAAGGGCCTTCATGGTCTTAGAACTTATGCAAACCCCAGGGCAGAAATTGGTACCCCAGGGTACCAATCACTTAGGGGAAGTGGGTGAGGTAAATGGAAATGGGACAAGTGCCAGGCAAATCACCAGAAGCCAGGCAACAACAGTGTCCCCTTTCTAAGCTCCCTGCCACAAACAGAGCCACAAAGCAGTAAAGCAGGTATTCCCACCCTGACAATCACTTAAGGCTCTGCCCCACATAATTTATAGGTACCTTTGCTATGTAGGCCACACTACTAAGATGAATAAAAGCAGCTCTTCCTAATACACAGAAATAAACACAGGGAGGGTGCCAAATTGAGGAGACAAAGCAATATGGCCCAAATGGAACAACGGAACAAACCCCAAGAAAAAGGACTAAATGAAACAATGATAGCCAACCTATCAGAGGCAGAGTTCATAATACTGGTAATAAAGATGCTCAGAGAACTCATAGAGTATGGCAAAAAATAATAATAAAGGAAGAAATGAAGGTTACACAATGTGAAATACAGAAAAATATACAGGGAACCAACAGTGAAGGGAAGGACGCTGGGTTCAAATCAATGACTTAGAACAAAAGGAAGAAAATAAACATTCAACCAGAATAGAAAGAAGAAACAAGAATCATAAATAAATAAATAAATAAATAAGGAGAGACTTAGGAACCTCTGAGACAACTTTAAATGTACCAACATCTGAATCATAGGGGTGCCAGAAGGAGAAAAGGAAGGGCAAGAAATTGAAAACAAATTTTAAAAAATAATTAAGGAAACCTTCCATACTCTGGTGAAGGAAATTGGCATATAAGTCGAAGAAGCACAGAAAATTCCAAACAAGTTGGAAGCAAAGAGGACCACACCAAGATACATCATCACTAAAATACCAAAGGGTAAAGATAAAGAGAGAATCTTAAAGGCAGCAAGAGAAAAATAGTTACATACAAAGCAATTCCCATAAGACTATAAGCTGATTTCTCAAAACAAACTTTGTGGTCAGGAAGGGACTGGCAAGAAGTATTCAAAGTGTTTAAATGTAAGGAAGTACAACCAAGATTACTCAATCCAGAAAAGCTATCATTTAGAATAAAAGGGCAGATAAAGTGATTCCCAGACAAGGTAAAACTAAGGAGTTCATTATCACCAAGTCATTCATTACACGAAATGTTAAGGGGATTTATTTAAGAAAAAGAATATCAAAACCATGAATATTAAAAAGGCAACAAATTCACAACTATCAATAACTGAATCTAAAACAAACAAACAACAACAACAAAAAAAAACTAAGCAAACCAGAACAGGAACAGATCATAGGTTGGAGATCATTTGGAGGGTTATTAACTGGAAAGGGGAATTAGGAAAATGGGGGAAAGGTGCAGGGATTAAAAAGCATAATTAGTAGGAACAAAGTAGACAAGATGTTAAGAATAGTAAGGAAAGGGAAAAGCCAAGGACCTTAAACACATGACCCATAAACATGAACTTAGTAGGGGAATAGCTGTAGGGGAGGAGGAACCTGTCAGAGGGGGGCAAAAAGGAAAAACTTGGGACAATTGTAACAGCATAATCAACAAAATATACTTTAATTTTTTTGAAATATTTGTCCTAGATCTGTGAAATATGCCATTGGTATTTTACTAGAAATTGCATTGAATCTATAGATTGCTTTGGGAAGTATGAACATTTTAATGATGTTGGTTTTTCTAATCTATGAACTCAGTATATACTTCCATTTATTTGTACCTTCCTTAATTTCTTTTTCAGTGTTCCATAGTTTTCCAAGTAAAGGTCTTTTACCTCCTTGGTTAAATTTATTCCTAGGTACTTTATTTTTCTTGTTGCTATAGTAAATGGAATTTTTCCCCTAGTTTCTCTGATATTTCATTGCTGGTGTACAAAATTGACTGCAATTTCTAAGTATTGACATTATATTCTGCTATTTTGCCAAATTCAGTTACTTAGCTTGAGTAGGTGTTTTTTTTGTTTGTTTGTTTGTTTTTTTTGTGGAGACTATAGGATTTTCAATGTATACTAACATTTAGTATATGAATAATAATGGTTTTACTTCCTCTTTTTCAATTTGGCAAAGGACCTGAATAGGGGCTTCTCCAAGGAGGACATACAAAGGGTCCATAGACATATGAAGAGATGCTCAACATCACTAGCCTCAGAGAGCTGCAAATTAAAATAACATTGAGATCCCATCTTATACCTGTCGGAATGACCAAGTTAACAAATCAACAAACATAGGTGCTGGCAAGGATGTGGAGAAAGGAGAACCCTAGAGCACTGTTGGTAGGAATGCAAACTGATGCAGCCACTGTGGAAAACAGTATGGAATTTCCTTAAAACACAAAAAATGGAACTGTCTTTTGATCCAGTGATTCTACTGCTAGGGATATAACCTAAGAATCCTTAATCACCAGTTCAAAAGAAGTTTTGCACCTCTTTATTTATAGCAGCACTATTTACAATAGCCAGTGCTGGAAAAAGCTTAAGTACCCATCAGTGGAAAAAGCCAAAAATCTGTGCTACATTTACACAATGGAATACTAAGCAGCAGAAATAAAAAAGGACCTCCTACCTTTTGCAACAGCACAGATGGAACTAGAGAATATTATGCTAAGTGAAATAAACTAATCCATAAAAGACAAATACCATATGATCTCCCCTATAAGAGGAATCTAATAAATGAAACAGACTAATAAACAAAAGAGAACCACAGGCATAAAAACATGAAACAAACCAAAAGTGACCAGAGTTGCGGGGGGCGGGGGGTGGGGTGGGGCGGATATAATGAAGGGAAAAGGGGAAGAGACTAGAAAAAGGACATGTATATGAATGACCCACAGACATGAACAACAATTTGCAAATTGGCTGTGAGAGCAGGGTGGCATGGGTGGAGGAGGGCAAAAGGAGAAAAACTGGGACAACTGTGATAGAATAACAATAAAAAATTATTTTAAAAAAAAGAAAGGCTGCTCAGATATGGTGGAGGCACTTAAAAGCAGTGAATTTGTGGCCAAACTGTAAGTGACAGGAAACCAAGTTTATTATTAAGTCAATCTCTGTAGTATTGCTTCAGAACTTCATGTCTTAATCATAAAATAACATCTGCTATGCTAGGGAAATAGCTAATATGTCTTGAAATAATATAGCCAATGTTTATTCAACACTTACCTTTTGCCAAGCGCAGTGCTAAATTTTGGGAAATTAACTCCTTAATCTTTCCCATAGCCAGTTGAAGTAGGTACTATAATTATTCCCATTTTGCAGATAAAAAGTAGAAGCTCAGAGAAATTAAAGAACCATTCTGAGGTTAACAACTAGTTAGCAACTGAAGGAATACTCAAATTCAGATCAACCTGATCTGAAAGCCATCCTTAGTATAGTTCTATACAAGGTCCCTCAGTAAACTATCACTAAAGTCATCTCTGAAGGGATCAAATTCTGCTTGGCTCTCTATCCTTCAGGTACCAACTTAGAGTCCTTTCCTCCAGAAGCCTCCTTGATTTTCCACATGTTTTAGACTCTCTCATGTACACCTATCACTCTCAATACCTCTTTACTGCCCTCCTTGTAATATCTGATCTCTCCCAATAGACTAGGAACTTGCTGATGGCAGGGCCAGGCCTGTTTTGTTCACTGTTAGAACTCGGGTGGATAAGGGAATATCTTACACCTCATAGTAACCCACATTTGTTTGTGGGACACGTGAATGCCTGAATAAAGGTGATAGCCCACAATGGTTCTTTTTATAATGTGAAAGTAGAGGATCTCACTGCTTTTCTTCAGAACTTCCTTTGTCCTGGGAATCAGAGAAGCAGGAGAACCTGGGGGCAGGCTTTTCAAAAATGCTGTAATCCCCTAATAATGCTTATTTTTTTATTTTAAAGGAGCTCCAATTGGCTTGTGGTATGTGAAAACCAGCTGTGTCCTACACACAGCACACAGTAACTGTTTTGACTCTCTCATACTGCAGCAGAGGGAAAGGAAGTTTGGTGTCCTAACGTACATTCACGAAGGTCAATTTGAAGGATATTAACTGTCATGTTATTATCAGTAATAAATGCCTTAGATGACAGCACTAGGAAAAAGCACGGTTTTGCCTCTTTACTGTGAAGTGGAATCAGCTACAGGATGTGTGGGACCCATTGCAAAATGAACATATGGATTCACTTGTTCACAAATTATTAAGACTTTGAAGACAATGGCAGCAAAGCATTAAAGTAAGCATGGGGTCTTCCTAGCACAGATCCCTGAACAAATGCACAGGCACAAAGACAATCTTGTGACTGACACTTGAAGAACTCTAAGTTCTTTGCTCATTCATTTATATTATTTCACTTCATCCTCATGACAGCTGCATGGGACAGATACTTTATAGACTAGACATTTTGCCATTAAAGGTTTTTTCTAATTGAACAGTGGAAAGGGACTAACAGTAAGACTAGAAGAGGAAGAGAGAGAAAAGATGGAGATGAGGAGTCAGGGGGACCTGTGCCACTCTACCCAAACCCAAATCAAAACTCAGCTCCATCTTTTCTTTCCTTCCCTTCCTCTCTTGCTCTCCCTTTCTCCCCTCCCCTTCTCCTTTCCTTCCTCCCTTCCCCCCTCTCCCTCTTACTCTCTCTACCTTTGATATGAAAAGAGGAATTGAACAGAGTTTAACTTTTCAGACAGTTTAACCCAAAGAAATAATTATCGGCCCAGCATAGAGGATAATGAGTATTATCAATCCACTCCCTGTGTTCCTCAAGAAGCAGGACTCCCAGTGGTCAGACCCACCTCCTCTCGTCAGCCTTTTATGATAGGGTTGAACATCACATCTCATTATGCTCTGCAGCCACCAGGCATAAGGTGTTGTTACTTGAAGACTAGATTGAGTAGAAATGCAAAAAACACAAGCCATTTTTCTCTGACCATCATTTCACTCTTCTTAGCCTCCCTCTTTCCCAACAAGAAGATAAACAGGGGTTCTGAACAGGACAGGGGAGAGAGTTCATCCTTTCCAGTGCCCTGCACTTTTCATTGAAAGCTCTAGATTTGGCAAGTAAAGTCTTTAAGTACTTGAAAAAACAAAACAAGGAATATTTCAAAGCAAATCTCAGTCTCATTTGTGATTAGGTTTATGTAGATTCATGCTGGAAGCCTATATTCATAAGCCCAAGAAGAGCCAGCCTTCAACTAAAGTATTGCTCCATCACCTACTGAATAATTCCAGTAAAACACTTTTAGGCTACTTTTTTAATTGCAAAATGCCATCTTTACTGTTTAGGTTTGAAAATGATTAGAAATTAAAAATTGCCACAAAGATTAAAATTCTGACTTCACTGCTTCCTTGCCTTATGACTTGGGGCAAGTTTCTTCACTGCTCTAACCTTTGGTTTCCTCACCCATAAAAAGGAGATAATAATTAAAATAACATAATACTGCCCAGGATTGTCATTAGGATTTAAATAAATTATGTAAAAATACACAGTATGGTAGCTGGTAGGTAAAGAACACCGTTCCAGTTTCAAGGTTTGTTAATGGTTCCAACACAATACTTCTTTCATTGTTACGATATCCTGTTGCCTAGAACCCAGAAAATTGTCAATATTAGACATTTAATACACATTTGGTGAATCAGGGGTAAAATTGGTACAACTATGAAAGAACAACAATAAAAAGGCAAAAAGTTAAAATTAAAAATCAGTGTCTTTACACTAGATTTCAAGAGCTTCATTGAGACAGGGGTGAAGAATTACCGACCCATCCATTTTTTAAAAACGTAGTTTTTATATTTCTATTGCGTTCCAGGTACTGTATGTACCCCATTGTGTCTACTTCAGACAAAGTTGGTAATCAACACAATTTGATTTAAAAGAAGAAATCTTGATCCTGGCCCTAAAACTCAACTGCAACACAATATTAGTTCGGACTTTAAAAAGCCTTCTTGGGTCCTTCCGGTTCTCGATGCTTCTGTGAGTCTCAGGGCTTCCGCTGCCCGTCTACCCTTTCCCCCAGCCCAGGACCCGCCTCCGCCCCCGCCCTCCCAGTCCAACCTGCGATCAGTTTAATTAGAAGGCGCTGTTCTGAGAAGAAGGAAACGTGGGTAGCGCGGACCCTCGATCTGGACGTGGGAAGCGCCTGTGTCTGGCAGAGCCGGTGCGAGACGAAGAGACAATCCTTCCCTGCCGCCGGGATAATCAAGAGTTTCGGCCGGACCTTGGAGCACACACCGAGATAGCGAGGAGCCAGACAGAAAGCACAGACTATGGCACTGAAACGGATTAATAAGGAACTTAGTGATTTGGCCCGTGACCCTCCAGCACAATGTTCTGCAGGTCCAGTTGGGGATGATATGTTTCATTGGCAAGCCACAATTATGGGACCTAATGACAGCCCATATCAAGGCAGTGTATTCTTTTTGACAATTCATTTTCCTACAGACTACCCCTTCAAACCACCTAAGGTTGCATTTACAACAAGAATTTATCATCCAAATATTAATAGTAATGGCAGCATTTGTCTCGATATTCTAAGATCACAGTGGTCTCCTGCTTTAACTATTTCTAAAGTTCTTTTATCCATTTGTTCACTGCTATGTGATCCAAACCCAGATGACCCCCTAGTGCCAGAGATTGCACGGATCTATAAAAGAGATAAGTACAACAGAATATCTCGAGAATGGACTCAGAAGTATGCCATGTGATGCTACCTTAAAGTCAGAATAACCTGCATTATAGCTGGAATAAACTTTAAATTACTGTTCCTTTTTTGATTTTCTTATCCGGCTGCTCCCCTATCAGACCTCATCTTTTTTAATTTTATTTTTTGTTTACCTCCCTCCATTCATTCACATGCTCATCTGAGAAGACTTAAGTTCTTCCAGTTTTGGACAATAACTGCTTTTAGAAACTGTAAAGTAGTTATAAGAGAACAGTTGCCCAAGATTCAGAATTTTTTAAAAAATGGAGCATGTGTATTATGTGGCCAATGTCTTCACTCTAACTTGGTTATGAGACTAAAACCATTCCTCACTGCTCTAACATGCTGAAGAAACCATCTGAGGGGGAGGGAGATGGATGCTCAGTTGTTGCATCAAAGGAAGCAGCATTGTTCTAGAAGCATCCATTTTTGTTTAAGCCTTCCACTGTTAGAGATGTGAGGTTACATGATACACTTTACGCTCATAACTGATGTGGCTGGAGAATTGGTATTGAATTTATAACATCAGCAGAACAGAAAATGTGATGTACTTTATGCATGTCAATAAAGGAATGACCTGTTCTTGTTCTACAGAGAATGGAAATTGGAAGTCAAACACCCTTTGTATTCCAAAATAGGGTCTCAAACATTTTGTAATTTTCATTTAAATTGTTAGGAGGCTTGGAGCTATTAGTTAATCTATCTTCCAATACACTGTTTAATATAGCACTGAATAAATGATGCAAGTTGTCAATGGATGAGTGATCAACTAATAGCTCTGCTAGTATTGATTTATTTTTCTTCCATAAAGTTGCATAAACCAATGAAAAAAAAAAAAAAAAAGCCTTCTTGGACTGTTACACATTAGCCTATGATTTTCTGGAATTCTTCATTCCAGAGAACTCAAACTCTATGAAGAGGACTATGAAATTATTGGTTTCCCCCAAGAAACATGGCCCTTGAGTTAGGCACTGCTGTATCAAAAGTAAATGGATGCTACTTAAAGGCAGGAATGCTTGGGAGAAGAGTGGAGAGGAGGGTAGGGGTGGGGAACAGAGAAGCAAGTTCCACAGAAAACATTGTAGTGTAGTGCAAGAAAACACAGACTTCATAATCAAAACTCTGGATTCAAATCCATACTCTGATACCTCCTGGCTATGTAGCCTGTGCACAACTCACATGCCCTTGGAATGTGCATTTCTGCTATAGAAAGCAAATGTAGCTACTAGTAATTAGAATGTAGGACAGAGTTTTTAAAAATTCTAGTTGCTACCCATTGGCAAGTTGTAACATCAGTTTGAGTTACAACCACCATTTTAACAAAACAAAATAATATAGCATATAAAATATCAAGAGTGCATTATATTTCAGAAGTGTAAATATTATTTCACAAAATTTTTGTTTTAATTTTACATGTGTATGCAATTACATATCACATGTACATTCTATATACATAAACATAATATTGAGTGTATTTCTTGCTAAGGGTCACAGGCAAAGGTTTTAAAATAACTCTTGTAGATATTACAAAGAGGGTGTGTATACAAAAGTACCCAGTGTGTAGAGGTGCCCTGTTATTAGTAATTTCCTATCAAGGAGAAAGTGCAAGATTTTGACAAATTTAATATGAAATCACAATTTGTTATGGGCTGAATGTTTGTGCCCCACCCCCAGCCAAATTCACATATTGGAAACTAACCCACAGTGTGATGGTGTTAGGAGATGGGGATTTGGGGATATGATTAAGCCATGACAACTGCCCTCAAGAATGGGATTAGTACCCTCAGAAAAGGGACCCTGGGCAGCTCTCTCATCCTGTGTCTTCATCATAGGAAGATACCACTAGAAGACGACAGTCTGCAACCCAGAACAGTGCCCTCAAAAGAACCCAACCACACTGGCACCCTGACCTCAGACTTCAGCCTCCAGAACTCTAAGAATTTCAGTTCTGTTTTTTATAAGCCACCAGCCTGTGGTACTTTGCTGTAGCAGCCCCAATAGACTAAGACACTACTTTTACATACATGCCCAGAGTTTCTCATTTTCTTCCTGTTCAGCACAAGCTGAAATTTTTAGCATTTTGCTAAAGCTAGCTTCTTTGCAATATGATACATCACATTTTTTTGGAAAGACTACTTTAAGATTTTTTAGGAGGTAAGTTTACAGAATGAAGCTCCTTGCTATAAGATAGGAGCCATTTACTGTGGATGATTGTCCAGAGAAAATCAGCTCTTGTAAGCTTGTCTTGCCTAATTTTCTGGATGTTAACTTTGTTGCTTTGAAAAGAAAACCAATATTTATTGCATAAAGGGGGTTTCTGACCATTTCTATAGACCAGGCTCTGTAATGACCCTCTTTTTCACAAGCTTTTGAGGTAGGTACTGTTTTTGCCTTTGTACTCATGAAGAAACTGAACTGCAGAGGAGGTGAGTAACTTGTCCAATATGATTCAGTGAGTGAGCAGTGGAGCCTGGATTGAGGCCCAGGTCAGAACCAAACCAAAGACCATGCCTTTCTCACCCACCAAGTAATGACCATGACCCCGCACTTTTCAAAGCAATTAATTATTCCCCTTTACTCTGAGAGGAAGATGGCTTTTACCCGCTAGAGAGAAGCAGGGATTCCACTGGAGGTCAGGCTTCTATCTACAAGCTTATGTGCACTAGTAGTGGAATTATTTCTTCTCTGTCTTAGAAAGCAACCCACCACTACTTCCATGAAGAAGTATTTCATTTATTTCTGACCACATGAAGACTATTTATTTTCCCAGCCCTCCCATCCTTTTTATGAATGAAGCAGAACATTTTCACCTTACTCCCCAACTAAAGTAAATCTCTACTGAGACTTAAAATATGGAGGAATCAAAGGCCCCGCAAAGATACATATATCATGCCTCCCCTGTTAGTCCTTCTCAAGGCACTACCACTGAGGTGCATAAAGTCAGCCATGGTTAGAATGCATTTGGCAAGGGCTAGAGTGGGCTTTCTTTTCTAGGCAAAGCCAGACCAGGCAGTGCCCAGAATGGAAATGTCTGTAAAAAACAGTGTCATGAAAATAGTGTTCTCAACACTGAAAGGTTAGAGGGGGGCAGGGGGGAAACCCTGACTTAGCTCAAAATACCAAACACACACACACACACACACACACACACACACACACACACACAGACTGGAATTCTGAAACAGTTTAGGATAGAGTACTGTCATAAATAGATAATTACATCAGAGTTATTCCATACTACATCTAGATCTAAGGGGAAAACAAGAACTGACTGGCAGAATCAGGTTCATTTGATATCTTCATTTGCACTTTTTCTGGTCATAGATACTTTTGACTTCAATATTTCTTTTATCTTTCTATCAAAAATAACTCTCCTTAGACAAGAACCTAGTATAAAGGAACCATGGACATGGACAACAGGTGGGATTGACTTTGGGGGGAAAGGGTGGGTGGGGAGGGGGACAGAGGGGAGAAAAAAAGGGATGGATGTAATACAACAACAATAAAATTAAAAGAAAAAAAAATAACTCTCAAAGAAATAATATATATTTGTTTCTATTAAGTAAAAATTAGTAAGATGGCTCAATATACTACTTATTCCAGGGGCTTCTGCCACATAACCAAAGACAAATATGGTAGTTATGCATTTTTAATTGCCTCCTGATGTTGTTCCTTCATGGAGAAGCTAGTTTTTCTTCCTGGCCCCCTTTCACCATGAAGCTAAATTAGCCATAAGGCAGGGAAAGAGAAGGAAATAACAGAAGCAAAGTCCCAGTCAGTCAGAGAGGAGAGGCACAAGAATGTCCAACCTTTCTAGATCAAAACCTAGTTAGAATATGGAGGGAAAGTGAGAAATTTAGGCTCCAGGTCCGTTTTCCTCTCTGGCCAGTGACAGCAAAGATGAGGTGACTTCAAAAGCATCCACAACACTGGGACTGGTGGCTCATCTTACTCAAGCATTGTGTTGGGAGGACCATGGGCCTAGAAATGAACCATACCCTTGACAGTTATGCATAATATTTAACGTAGTGTAGGAAAAGGGGGAGGCTTGGTTGAGGTGTCAGTGTGATCTTACAGACCCAGGCATAAATAAACAGTTTAAATTATTATACCAGCTGAATTTACTGTTGGGTTGACCATAAGAAGATATCAATCATCATCACTCTAAACATACAGCAAACTTGTATAGTTCTACCTGACAAAATGGAATGAAGGTTCATAATGAAGATGAAGTTAGTTAAAACTACATTTCATTTCTTTGTACATGTGTATAGTGAGATTAAATGATTAAACTTGCTACATAAAGGAAAGGTACAGAGGGTGTCTTACTATGGTCCACTTCTCCCAATCCACTTTCCCTTCCCCTCTACCTGCTCTGTAGCCCAGAAAACTGACCTATATGGGCTATATCACCAGGCCCCTGCCCTTCAGTTTCCTGTTGGGAACACTGGCAGGATATGGCAAGAAAACAAGGTGACAGTATTTATTCCCACTCCCCTTTCTGCAAGGTCACTTAGCTCTGTCCCTCCAATATAGGTCACCGGTGTTCTTAATGCCACATTTCCTACAAAACTCTCTACTGTGTAACCTCTCCCTCCTCTTAGCCCTTCACACTTGATATAAGTTCTTACTCCACTTTGCCCCTGAGTACTGGACTGCCCCTTGGAGTTTTCTTATACTCTGCCCAACTTTGAAAATTATCTTCCTTTCAGCATGTCACCTGTATCTTGCTGGGACTTAGATTGATACAAAAGGGGAACTAAAATATTTTAAGTTGTTCCTCTGTATCAAACATTGTGTTAGGCATTTGACATGTATCATCTCATTTCATCTTTGAAACAGACCAGTGAGGCAGGTGTTCTTCTCCCCATTTTATAGTATATGAGAAAACTGAGGTGCCATTACTTTAAGTAACTTGCCCAAGGATACAGAACAAGTGAATAAATGTGATGGGTTCCAAAGCATGTTCTTCCCTCTATTTCCAAGTAAACTTCTAAGGCAGAGGGTGGAGAAAGTGATACTTGAACTTAAAGGGTGGAATGTTGCTGAGTATACAGTGGCAGAAATGGGAGAGATTCTAATATGAAGGAACAGTGTGTACATTGGATGAGAAAGTACCCTGAGTTGTACTCTGGGCAAATACATATGACTTGGAGTACCATGTATCCTCATGTCCTTGTCATATAGTCAAATCTGAAAGCAATCAACAAATGCCAAGGTTATGCTGCAGTTTGGTGTAAGCAGGTTGTAAAAAGTGCCCAGCAGTGTGGTGAGACAAACACAGGCCAGATGAGATCAGGAGGAGCCTGTGTGCCACAGCAAGGAAGGTGAGCATGACCAATAATCAGCTAGGTTGAGCTTGCAAGCATCAGGAACCAGCCTGGCTGGCATAAGCTGATAAAGAATTTGTTAGAAGGATATGCAGTAGCTCCAAGGGTGAGAAAGAGCTGAAGAACCACCACAGCGTGTCAGGTGCATGACAGTGGGGACCTATCTGTCTTGTTTTACACAAAATCCCTGGAACCATGAATAATACCCAAGAAATATCTATTGAATGAATGAATCAGGCTGCAGGGGAGACTGAAACAAACACTGCTCAGGATCTGAAACAGAAGCTAAGAGGCTATCTCTTCAGAGTGGGACTCACCCATGAATGCGCTCTAACCATTTTAAGCTTTTGGGTCCCTCTTCTCAATGTTTAATTTCCCATGAGAGCAGGTGCTTTAACTCACAGTACCATGAAAGGTATATGATAAGAGAGAGAATTCTCCAAAGCAAAATTAAGAACCTGTTATTAGAGGTAGGGGGAATGAATGCTGGATTACGATCTCAAAGATAGTCCTTATACCCATCCCAAATGCAACCAGTTTATTGAGGAGTGTTAACCCTCCAGCAGTGTAAACAGGACGGAGATTAAGTTCTTTCTGTAGATGTGCCCTAACTGTGTTGAGCCCCCTTCCCAACTGAGCTGTAGATCCATCCTTTAGCTACATCTCATACAGATTCTCTACCTTCTCAATCCCTTTCACGTATTAAAACATCTTTTCAGTCTTTAAGGCATACTCCTATTCACTTTATTCCAATTCCTAATCTTAAATTTACACCAGTTTGGATTTAATTTTTTTTATTGAATTTTTTTAAATGGCTCCCACTGGGATGAATGCTGAGAACTCAGATGGCTAAATCATTATTGTCATCCTCTTGATAACTTGGGATTGCTGAAGAAGACCAACAGGAAACAGTGAAAACTTCAGCCACAGAAACTATGTTCTGCATGCAGATCTTCGGGAGGGAAAAGATGATCAGCTCCTTAGTAGGGGTCAGTTCTGAAAGTAGTAACATCTGTGCTGAACGAGCAGAGGTTGGTTAGCCAGGCATTCACACAGAGAAAGACATTCCAGGTGGGGCTGGTCAGGGAAACAAAACTACTCTGAGCATCAAGTTCAAATAACTTCACAGAACAGCCCAGAAACATAGAAGGAACAATGACTCAGAAGCCATTTTGAGAGAATACATTGACAGTCCTCATGTGATTATTTCTTTCATTGTCTCAAAAGCCCAGCAAAGCAATGATCAAAGAAGGTACTTCAGCAGGGACTGAGGGGAAGGAAAATTAAGAGCATTGTTTTCAGGTAACCTCGCCCTATTTAAGAAAAGACACAAAGTCTCAAAGCCATAGACTCTCTTGCTCTTTCACATTAACCACTCATCTTAATTTTGCTTTCAGGAGAAGAACCACAATCAAGTTAAAATAAATAAATAACAGCACTCTCTGGTAAGTGCCAGGAAGGCATTTGTTCAAGCTTGTTTCAAAATATAAAGAGCATTAGGCTCATGTGGCCTCATGACCTAAGCCAAGAGCAGAGAGAATTTCTTCTGTTCTTTTTCAAAACCATTTCCATTTAGCTGGAGGCTGGGATGCTCAGGGTGACAGGTGAGGAATGTTTGCCTCATGTGTCACATGGTTAAGTACTTAAACAGCTTGAAAAAATTCTTTCTAATCTGACTGGCTGAACATAACTAAGATGATTTATGAGAAATAATTTCCAAATTATATATTTCCTTGGTTACATACAATTCTCATTAATTAATATTTATGGATGAGTCTCACATCATCTGCTAGATAGAATAACTAAGGAATTTATTCACTGTTAACACTAATAATGTCTTATTTAGTTTTATGTGACAATAAAGATTATAACAATGTCATTTTTCAGTTACAATCTTCATCTATGATATTTTGTTATTGTGGGTACTTACATGCATTTGAGCTGTTTATCATCTGTCTTCTCCCAATAGAATGTGGTCTCAGGAAGGAGACCTGTTAACACATTGTTGACTGGTCACAAAAAACTCATGTTTTCAAGCCCAAATATAGTTTACAGATAACAAATTAACTTGTGCTTGCACTTGCATTAGCTTTTGCTATAAAGTTTCGAGTCAGCAATGTGTTAATCTATCTCCAGCACTTAGAACAGTGCCTGGACCATAGTAGAAGCTTAATAAACCCCTGTGATTCAATTGAAGAACAGTTGTGACAGAAATATAAGTGATTAGGCTATGGAGTCAGCAACCTGATCCAAATCCTAGTTCTATTAACCAGTTGTATAAACTTCGGTGAGCAAATAATATCTGGAAGCCTCTGTTTTTCCATCTGTATTTAACCACATATTTTTTTACAAGACATAATGTACAGAAAATGCCTGTAGGAGATCAATAAAAACTGGAGGAACTAAACACACAGTGCTAAATTTACTACCTAAACATAGCCCCAGGGTACAATAACCTAACAATTCACCGTGACTAAATTGCCAGTTAATACTAAGAGACAGAACAGTAGATCTCAAACTTTGATGTGCCCTAGCATTTTCTTAAATGCAGATTCCTGAGCTTTAGCCATGAACATGTGAACTCCTTAAGACTGGTATGGAACCTGGGATTCTGCATTTCTAACACACTTTGGTTGTTTGATTAACATGATCTGGACCGCATGTGGATCAAAAAAAGAAAAAGAAACTAAGGATAGCAGCATAATTTACTCTGCAAAAATTAGATTAAGAGGTTAATAGCTCCACAGTCAACTTCTACCATAAAATAAGGAGGGCCAGGCAAGCAGGAAAGTTTGCACCAGCCCTGCTGCACCCCAACTCAGAACTGTAGGGCTCTGTGCAAATGTCAAGACTGTTCTAAGAATGTGGACATCTGTGCTGCTGGGCTACAACCGACCTAAAAACATTGCTAAATGTTTGGAAGTTTAAAAAGCCCCGAATGCATTTTTCTCTCCCTTTTTCTGTGCAACCACTACCACAGACCAGCCTTAAAGCCATGTTTACTTCAAAATAAATCCAATCCATATGTTTGTCTTGTTTAGACTGCAGTCCAAGATGTTTTAGTGCTACTTTATAAACAAAAGAAACCCTTTACCATGAAAAGAGCAAAGGAGAATCAATCTACCTCTGTTAAACAACAATAAATACTCAGAATTAAAGAGTAGGAATTAAAAATGGAGAAAAATGAAGAAGATAGCAATTCAAAACCCAAATAAGGATTTTTCTATTGCTGCTTAATGTTTAATTCAGTTCAGAGTAAGCATGCCCAACTGCTTTGAAATTGATAATTTACTGCTCTCTCACACCTATCCTTCCACTATGGATATATAAAAAGGGCACATTGTAATCAAGAGTGAATTATTTTTGATACTTCATCCTAATAGTTGTATTGCTTTAAGCTATTTTTTTTAAATAAACTTTTTCATACTAGAGACATGCCTTTAACCACAAGCAAGTCACAATGCTATTTATGTTCATTTCTTGAAAATAAGCCAAATATAAATAGGGAAGTAGACCAGCTGTAGTGTCCTGTAGATCTGAACTTTTTTTCTTTTCTCTTTTTATAATATTTTTATTGAATTTACTGGGGTGACACTGATTAACAATATTATATAGGTTTCAGGTGCACAATTATACAACACATCATCTGCACACTGTATTGTGTGTTTACCACCCCAAGTCAAGTCTCCATCTATCACCATTTGTACCCCCTGCACCCCCTCCACCTCCTCCAACCCACCCCCAGTAATCACAATGCTGTTATTTGTGTCCATGAGATTTTTCCCTTTTTCTCTTTATTGCTCAATCCCTCCAATACCTACCCTCCACCCAGCCTGTAGATCTGAATTTAGTCACTGCTTTTATCTAGCTCTTTTCACAATTAAATATGACATCATAAGAGCTATATAATCTAAAAACCACCAAAATATTTTTGTCACCAGGGAGACTGTGGGTACTTGCCCATTGCCCTAACTGGTAATCTACCGTTCACAAGATTTTAGGAGCTAAAGAGAGAGAGAGCAGCACTAACCTGCCAAATCCTAGAAGGGATGAAAAACCTTCATCCTGTTATATCTTCCAGGCTGCCCTGAGAAGGCAGGGCCATGAAGTGGAGGCAGCACAGGGTTGCACACCTGAGGTACTGGGTTGAAATCTTGACTCCATCTGCCAGTATCCTTGACTGAGATTCTTAATCTCTTCAAGGTTCATCTATAATATGGAGTAACAATACCTTGTAGGGTTATTCTAACTGATACAACAGATTTTATACATATATAAAGCTTAAAATAGAGACTTACCAAGGGGGTTATTGAGCTGAGATGCCTAACTGCAGGTAAAAAGAGGGTGTATTATCTGTAGGGAATTTTAAGACAATAATAAAACTGGGTAAAAAGTTGACCTGCTTTTACTATTAGAATATGCAAACAATTCTTACCCTGGCTGGTGTGGGTTAGTGAATTGAGTGCCAGTCCCTTGTTCGATTCCCAGTCAAGGCACATGCAAGCCAGGTCCCCAGTTGGGGACATGTGACAATTGTTGGTTTCTCTCACACATTAATGTTTCCCTTTTTCTCTTTCTTCCTCCTTTCACTTCTTTCTAAAAGTAAATAGAGAAATAAAATCTAAAAAACAAAACAAAACAAACCATGAGCAATTCTGAACAAACTCAGTAATTAGATACTTCTCCCACCAGCGTGGGCAACTCCCACTGCACCGTTTGACACCTTGGTGTAAAGCTGGCTTAGTGCCTTGTGCACAGTAGGTCCTCAGGAAATAATAATTTTGTTTTTGGTGAAAATGGGGCAAATCTGGGTGGAAAACAGATCTAACATAAGGAAAGAGCCTTTGAGCATGAATCCTACTATAGCTCAACTAAACCCCAGTTAAAGACTGTGACAAATGATATTTATGGGGTATTACAAAAATGATTTCTATAAATCAAGTGTTGACTGACTTTACATGTTGTCTCTATTTTCACCCTACACTTCATCTCTTCTATAATAAACAGACTTCCTCCCACAGGCATCAGTAAGCAATATGGATTTCATGATTTCTCGGTGGAGTTGGACATAGTTTATATCACACACAAAGCAGCTCTCTCCAAAATCACCATTATACATCTCCACTTCTCCAGAAGTTCTCCTCAGCTGACAACTAAAAAGTCACCTGTCTTTACAATCTTCCCCATGTAGACTCCACACCTCCCCAAGCAGCAGCCCTGCTCATGGATTCTCCTCTGTGCCTCCCTGTGTTTTTCCCATTTTAACCAGAGCAATTTAAGTCCATACCAGGTCCTTTATAAAACCTTCAAGTAGGAAAAAGGCCAACAAACATCAGATCCTTGTCACCATGTGTTAAATCAAGTTAATGTGTATAACCAAAACACCACTTAATTTTTTCTTGCTCACATATGAAATATTTTTACATTCTGCCTTTGTGATCATTGACACCCAGAACTAACGTAGCCAACAGAAAAGGACAGGAAAAAAGTCACACCATTAACTTCACAACAAATTGCCCAGTTGGGTTTTAATTAATAAAATTCCAAACATCACATTTAAAAAGTTTCACAGCTGTCAAGTAGTATACTGATATTTACTCAATTCTCTGTTCTTCAAACTTTCTTTTCAAAAGACAACCCCTAGGAAAACTAAAAACATAAGCTTACTAGATCATTGATTTTATTTTTTAAAGAGTAAAAAAAAACATTGTTGAAACAGAAGTTGCATCGTATTAGGTGGAAGAAAAGAGGAAGAAATCATGCATGAAAAGGTCATCTTGTCTAGTATTCTCACTTTGCAGAGTCAAAGTTCTTGGTTACAAACAGTAACAACTACTTAACCAAAAAGTTATTTACAAAAAAACTATTGGATAGACCCTAGAGTCCATGAGAAGACTGAAGAGCAAAGCTGGAAAATAGGCAGAAATGAAGGGTGGTAGCCAACTAAGCAAGACACAGCCAATATCATTGCAGCGGAACTGTTTGGATTTTACCACTGGGACACCAACACTGGCCACTCACCTTGTCTCCACCAACTCTCATCTCCACAGCCAGGGAAATAATCACTGGCTGAGCCTGCATGTCTGTACCATGGCTTCAAGAGTCCAAGTCCCAGGCAGAAGTGCCCAACACGAATCCTAGGTCACAGTCCTGTAAGGCAATAACTCCCTCACCCTAACAGGTTACATATCCATGAATACCATGGGGTTCCCTGCAGAGGCCCCAGGCTTCCATGTCTGAGTCCCCAGGAAGAAGCATGCGTCACAGTCCCAGAGTGAGTTGCTATCAGGTCGTACCCACATGAAGCTGATCAAGGCTCACACAACACTAGCCATCTTATTCTAACAGTGGCCAATGAGACCAAGAGGATGTAAAGTATGAACAAGGAGACCCTGCATTTTTGAGGACTTTGTTTCCCACCCTTTGACATACATGTCACTACTGTCTCATAAGTGTCTTACTAGAACATCTAGGGCACCCACTACTTCATCTCCTCAGGTCTTATGAGTATGATATCATGGATGTAGTGGACCAATAATGTCCTGCTGAAGGGGGAAAATAGCCACAATTCTAGTGCCACTCACCATAAAGCAGCATCAAGTCATGATGTTGGCATCACTGGAGTCAATTTATCAGGAGTTTATTCTAGGTGAAAATAAATGTGTCCTGATATTTTCTGTTCATGAAATATTGAGCAGAAATGCCAGTTCAGTTGTTAAATCCAGGGGCCCAGGCAATTTGGTTCAGGTAAGGAAGTGTTATTTAGAATATCAACTATAGTTGAAGTCACCTCCTAATCAAGATAAGAAAATCCAGTGTTAGTTTCTCAAATCCTTCTGTCTTCAGCATTGCCCAAACAGGAGGTTCAAAATGGGATGTAGTAAGACCACCTCGCCCTTTCACATCCCTGATGGTGGTTCTAATAGTTGTGGTTCCCCAAGGGATGTAGTATTGCCTTTGATTTATTTTTATAGAGAAGTGAAACACCATATGCTTCCTCCTTTTGGTCTTGTAAGATCATAAAAGCCTTTACTGTAAGAGTCTGGAATCAAAGTGAGGATTCTGCTATTTGCTAAAGATAGCTACTCAAACTACCAGAGAGAAACTGGAAAATTAACCATGAGATATAATCAGGGTTCCACTGAGTCCACTGAGAGATATCCTAGTTTAAAAATTAATTTATTTTCCAAATTTGAATTTCACAAACTCTTACTAGTATTCTGTGTTCCAGGTACCAGTATTGTTTCAAAGTCATTGTCCAATAATCTTTACATGTATGAGGTGTTTGCCTCTTAGTGTACAGTAACCATAGAGACTCAGTGTGCAGCTCTGAGTCTATGAAGTGACTCATCCTGAAGATTAAAGAACAGTAACAATTTTCTATATCATTGGTTCAATTCAGGCTGAGTTCTGAACTAAAAGAGGCCCAAATTTTTTTAATTATAGCAAACGGACCTTCATAAACTATCTTTCAATTTAAATGTTTACAACTCTATGATCAAATATGCACATTAAAGACTCTGTGAAAACAAAAACAAAATAAGAAAAGAGATGATGATGTTTCATTTCCAAATACTTCTTCAAGCCATCCTTTAAAACAGGACATTACCTTATAATTCTATTCATTATCACATCTAACAAAATGAACAATTCCTGACTATCATTTAATGCCTAGTTCATCTTAAAATTTTCTTTACCTATGTCCTAATTACTTTTTTACACTGGGTTTATTATATATTATATTACATCTTATATTAAAATACATTATAAAGGTTTCTGGATTGAGTTTAGAGATGTAGACAGCTGAAAATGGTATCACTCACCCCCTTACAAGAGAAAAGATGAATTGCAAATTATCAACTTTCCTTGAATCCATGGACAACTGAGATCACACAACAAACAAGTGATGTGAAATCTAGGAGTGACAGGTGCCAAGAGGGAAGCTATGCACGTTGTCAGTAAGAAGTTTCAGCTAGAAACCCAAAGAATAAAATAAATAAATATCTATGAGCCCAGATTGATGAAGTAATGACTGAATACATAAATAAGTGAGGGAGAAGGGACAGTTCTTCCTTAAAGAAGAATTCTGAGTAATAAGTGCAGGAATGAAGGATAGAGTAAATCATCATAGAACACCACAGTAATAATTATTATAGATAGAATTCACTGATAAATGAGAAAATGATGAGAAAAGTCTTCCAGGAGACGGAATATTCACATAGCCTCAAAGTATCTTGCCCAAAACATTTGTTAATTACTATGGTGGTCCTCACAACCTATGTCCAGAAATTCTTTGAGAACCTCCCCTCCAAGGCAGATCAGTAAGTGCCACATGAGAACAAGCTGCATTTAGTGACTTCTAAAACACAAAGAATGAAAGTGTAATATAATATCCTTATAGTGGAGAAGCCCGGAAGATACCATCTTACCCAAGAGACCAAAGTTAACATCAACAGTAAGAAGTCATGTAGCCCTGGCTGGTAGCACAGTGGATAAGGCACCGGCCTGAGAACCCAAAGGTTGCAGGTTCGATTCCCCAGCCAGGGCACATAACCAGGTTGCAAACCAGGTCTCCAGTCAGGTCTGTGGCTGGAGGCAGGTGAAACGCAACCATACATTGATGTCTCTCTCCCTCTCTGCCTCTCTCCCTTCCCCTCTTTCTAAAAAGTAATGAAATAAAATCTTTTAAAAAAAAAAAGAATTATTTAAAAAAAAAAAAAAAAGAAGTCATGTAGATTCCATGGACTCTCTGGCACAATGCAATGAAGAAAGTACTTCCCCTCTGTGGTACCTTTCCCAAAAATCTGTAACTCCTGTCTAGTCACCAAACAAACCCAAACTGAGGGACATTCCACAAAATACGTGATCAATACCATTTTAAAACAACAAAATTATTTTTTAAAAAAACCAACTAAGGAAAAACGAAGGAACTCTCATAGTTTGGGAAAAAATAAGAAGACAGGACAACTACATGCAACATGGTACCCTAGAAAAGAAAAGGAACATTAGTTGCGGAAAGGTCTAGGAACATCCCAATAAAGTCAGCAACTTGGCTCATGGCATTGTACCAAGGTGAGTTTCCTAGTTTTTATAACTACACTATGATTATGTAAGATGTTCAAATTAGGGTCCATGGCCAAGTTTATGATGACCAAACTGTCGCCAATGGCCTGTAAGTGCCCCAGGACCCCAGAAGAGCTGTGCCAATGAGCAGAAGTGCTGGGGTCTGTTTCAGAGGCCATATAAAAATACTGAAATAAGTCTTCACAGCACAGTTACACCCACAATAACAAAAAACATGGATTTATTACTCTTCACATGCTATATGGTGGGTTTTTAAAATATACTCCAAGATTAACTTCAATAATACTGAGTTTTTCAAAATATGGCAAGATCACAGTAGGCCCAACTGCATTTGTTGGCCCTTTCAATGGTTAAAGCAATAGATTCCACATCAGTTTTATAAGCATTAACAACAGAAAAATTAGAAAATATATATGGACAAAAAGAAGAAACTTAAAGTGATTGCTGGTAAGTATCTTTTCATATCAATAAGTGTCATTCTACAACATCATCTTTTTCTGATTCCATTTAAGTTATTGAGGTTTGGCTAAAAATGATTCACAGGCAGAGTATAATGTTTTAATAGTCAGTGGATTAATAGCTACAACATTTCAAATTGTTGACTATAGTAACAGCCAAAGTAATGCTTCTAAGGGAAGAAGTAAAATTCATAGAAAATGCTTTACTACTAAGTACCTAATTAAGCAGTTTTAGTGAGCTCTCAGGCCCTTCTCAAAGGCTCTCTTTGCACAATTTCCCTTATTCCCATTTACTCCGCCCAACCCAGGAAATCCTATACCAGAGAAGTGTCATGAAAGAATTTAGAAACTTTTGAAAGAATTTATAACAGATTGCTACATGTTGAGTTACTGTACTCAATCAGATAAATGAATCTCAGCGGCTTGCTCAAGCTAATCCCAAATAAACATTTGGTGGCTGATAAGTGAATAGCTAAGGAAGTCAAGAAAGAAAACCATGACCAGCTTTTGGCTACACAGCTTGAAATATTCAAGGGGAAAGGGAAAAAAAGAATATAGCTTCAGTATTTCTCTATCAGAGTATGGTGGAAAGTTAATTCTTGGGGACTATATAAATGCACTCTGTTTTGACCTTCGAAATAAAGATTGATTTTTCTTAATTGCAATATAACTGGTTCTTTAAATCCTCACCCAAGGATATGCTTTCATTGATTTCAGAGAACTAGGAGAAGAGAGAAAGAAACACTGATTGGTTGCCTCCCATATGCGCCCCAGCCAGGGATTGAATCCTCCACCTAGGTATGTGTCCTGACCTGAGATTGAACCCACCAATTTTTTGGTGTATGTGATGACATTCAACTAACCGAGCCATTCAGCCAGGGCACAAGATAATTATTAATGTCCATAGAATGAATCCACTAAAAACTGAAGCACAAGACAAGGCATATCTATAAGGGAAATTTATAGATATGCACCTCCCCATTGAGGTGCATCCTTGGGAGAACATGCTCTGTTAAACAAATCATGACAAATTGTTCATGCTACCCAGAGCAATTGAGGGTAGAATGGATAGAAAGAGGGTGATAAGACTCAATTGGCCATACACAATCCCCAAGTAATATAAACTCATTCACCTAATGTTAGAGTTCATCATAGAAGTTAATCATTCCAATGATCCAATTGAGGAATACTTACAGTTAATAAACCCCTAAAAAATGATACTCACAGAAGTCTCTGGCAGAAAGAAAATGTACGTTAGGTTTAGCCCAGTGAAAAGTGCTTAAGATAGAGAAAGTAGAGTGCTTTTCTTATTTTTCCTGAGGAATCCAGCAGAGAATGCTTATATAAATGAGATTCACAGTGAAAGATTTTTAAAGAAAATGTAGCGCCATTCAGCCCTGAGAAAAAATAATAACAGTGAACTTTAACATTTCAACCCCCCAACCAACCTCAGGGTATATAATATAATCAGTTCTCTAAATACTCACAGAAGCTCATCAAAGGAACAATTTAGCTAATAAACCATTTCATTCTATTTAAATTATAAAGTAGAAAACTGTCCTAAAAGACATGAAATAGACTTCTAAGAAAACATGGCTAAACTCACTCATTCTGGAAATGGTTAAAAACGGGACTGATCCAAGTGTAGCCTGAAGGCAAGAACGGCTGGGTGACTCCTGCAAAACTCCGATAGTACAGTATCAAACACACTGCATCATAGCTTGTATAGCATCTTTCATGTGCATAGCAAAAATTCAGAAAGTTCAGTAACTTTAGAGGTCAAAGTTAAAGAGTCCAAGAATTCTACAGCACTGCCAAGAAACTCAGAGTTTATTAATAGTTTTTAAGGATGGAGGACAGAGAAAAAGAAAGGGCTCTCTGGTGAAGATTCAAGTTCTTTCCAAACAGTTCTATAAACTTTTGTATTTCTTCCCTGTTAGGTCTGGGATTTGATTTTTAATTATCTAAGAACTAATTTATTAGCCTGTTACTGTTTCCTGCCTGGATACTAGAAGAAATTAGATCTCCGGGTGAGAGGCCAAGGTCTTGACTTCTGGCATAGGATGCATTCTGAAGATTAGTGTGTTGCCAAGGTTGTTCACTGCAAACACAATCCTGAGAAATGACCTGGGTATAAAGCGATGTGGCCTTGCATTCTCTATGCACTTGACAATGTATAGGATTACAGAATATCTATGGAAAACTTTCTCCCACTATTTCCTCTCACTTTCCTGTTCTCTTACCCAACCCTCCTTTACCTCTTGAGAATATAGGGCAAATGCCAGCAAATTGACTCAGGCCCTATCTAGAGCTTAGCTTATCACATCACTGAGGTCTATGGCATTAGAAACCCTCAACTCAGAGGTTCTTATACCATTGCAGATTGAGAAATAAGCATGATCATCTCACAGGATATTTTCTATGACCATCCAGACAGAAAGGTGGCTGTTCCTCCTACTCTTGATTTCCTCAAAGACTAGCTACCTATAGACCTGGCTGGGTAGCTCAATTGGTTTGAACATTGCCCCCATGCATCAAAAGAATGCAGGTTAGATTCCCAGTCAGGGAACTTACCTAGGCTGCAAGTTTGATCCCCAATCATGTTGCATATGAGAGACAACAATCAATGTTTCCCTTTCACGTTGTTTTTTTTCTCTCTCTCCCCACCTTCCCTTTCCTCTAAAATCAATAAGCATATTCTTGGGTGAGGAGTTAAAAAAAACCTAGCTTCCCATAGTTTTAATATGCTCTAACTTTCTTCACTCTCCTGTTATCGCCCCAAGACTAGAAACATCTTACACTGCACCATGTACAGACACCCCCACCCCCAGCAAAGATCTATTTTTGCAGTTCAATTACTCATCAGGCACTAGGAAAGATGTATTTCTGCAAACAGAACATTGACTTATTAAAACATTATAGTTATACTTGAGAATCAACAGGGACCCAATGCATTCTATATTCTGTCTGTTTTATGTTTATAAAATGGTGTGCAGCAGCCACAACCAGTGATGTCTACATCTTGGGTCATGGAAAATTACCACCCACCAGCCACACCATCTGCTTTTTCTCCACCCAGGAAAGCATAATGAATGCAAGTAGAAGTAATATCACTATAGAGAAAAAATTTTAATTCATTCTCATCCATTTGGTTAGAAACCAAATCATTTGCAGGATTGACCATGTTAACTACTAATAGTGATGTTAGCACATTATTGGTAACCCCGCTCACATCTGATAGCAGGCTGCACAGCAGAGAATATTGACTGGCCATTGAGAACTATTGAAACTGTTAGAGGGAAGCCAATATAAATTTCCACAAAAAAAAAAAAAAAAAGAAAGAAAGAAAGAAAGAAAGAAAGAAAGAAAGAAAGAAAGAAAGAAAGAAAAGAAAACTTGTTTTTACTAAATCAGTTTGGGTCTCAGCATTTTTCATTTAATTTGGAGAAAGGACCTAGAAACTAACTGAGATTTTTTAAAGTTTTGCAGTCCTTTCAAGAAGGGTTTGATTCTATTATCTTATCACTCACTCTCATATGACATTGTGTTACGTATCCCTTACTGTTGAAGGAGACACCGTTTGTCACATTTGCTTGGTTTCTCCACCAACCAGATATTGAGCAATGCCTGCATGGGGCAGAATAAGGGGCAGGCCCTCTTACACAGTGTTTTTGAAAAAAGTTTACTCAGCAAATAATAGGGTCACTATTTCTCCTTGTTCTAAATTGGGAAGTGCCTAATCTTAGTCACTCAGCCACCAAGGAGGTAGTCTCTGCTCAGAGGCATGAAGTAGATTGACCAGTTAGCTATCTGTTTCTCCCTCACTCTCAATGTCTAGTGTTCTATGATCTCCCTGATTTTAATGTTTCCAGATCACACTCATTATGTATGGGTCATATAGAGGGAGAAGAATCTCCTGCTGTGAGGGCTCTAGAAGTTTCTCCGAATTGCACCACAAGCAGACACTAAGCCAGGTGTCCTATCTTCTTAGATTCCTTTAACTATTTCTTTAACAACTGTCCTCCGAATGCCTTGCCCATGGACCTGAATGTCAGCCTCCAGAGCTGTCACTCTGTGCATGGACCATGATGTAAAAGGTTCAAAGGTTGCCTAAGAGCTATATTCTAGAGCCTGAACCTCAAGGGGATCATTTTCTATCTGTCCTTTCTGCCAAGGCTCAAACAAAAAGATATGAATTTCAATTACATAGGCAAAGTCTGGTAGACAAGTTGATAATGATCCACTGACACAGGGAGTGGTCCATAAGAGCACCTATAAAGGCAACAGCAAGTACCCATTTGGGTTGCTTAGTAAAAACATAAGAACTCTTTCTTCCTTCATTTCTGCTCAGCTAAAAAAAATATCAGCAAAATTAAAAGGGAACCAACTGTATGGGAAAACATATTTGCCAATGATATCTCACACAAGAGTTTTATCTCCAAAATATGTAAAGAACTTATACAACTCAAAACAAGGTAGATAGCCCAATTAAAAAATTGGCAAAGGACATGAACAGACAACTCTCTGAGGAGGACTTACAAAGGGCCCATAGGCATATGAAAGAATGCTGAACATCACTAGCCATCAAGGGGGTGCAAATTCAAATCACAATGAGATACCACCTCACACCTGTCAGAATGGCCATGGTAAACGAATCAACAAACAACAAGTGCTGGTGAGGATGTGAAGAAAAGAGAACCCTGGTGCACTGTTGTTGAGAATGCACTCTGGTGCAGCCACTGTGGAAAACAGTATTGCATTTTCTCAACTAATAATGGAACTGTCTTTTGACCCAGTAATTCCACGGCTAGGCTTATACACAAAGAACCGTGAAACATCAGTGCAGAAGAGTCTATGCACCCCCATGTTCATAGCAGCACTATTAACAATAGCCAAGTGCTGGAAACAACCTAAGTGCCCATCTGTGGATGAATGGATCAAAAAACTTGGTATATTTACACAGTGAAATACTACACAGCAGAAAGAAAAAAGAAGCTCCTACCTTTTGTGGATGGAACTGGAGAGTATTATACTTAGTAAAATAAGCCAGTCAGTGAAAGACAAATACAGTATGATCTCACCCAATACAGAAGGCCAATGAACAAAACAAACAAACAAGCAAAATAGAACCAAAGGCATGGAAACAAGGAACAGACTTTCAGTGTGCAGAGGGCAGGGGGAGAAAGAGACAAAGAAGGGGAACAGTTTAGTCAAGAAAGTAGCATGCATGACCCATGGACATGGACAACATATGGGATTGACTGCGGGAGAGGAGATAGGGAGGGTGGGGCAAGGGAGAGCAGTGGGGATGGGGGGGGGTAATAAATGTAATACAACAACAATAAAATAATTTTTAAAAAAATAAATCTTTCTTCTTTCAAGGTCAACTTATGTCAAGGGGAAAGTTGAATCAAAGAACTGCTAATCACTAAGATTTAATGTAAAGCTTTTTCTGTGCCAGACTTTAGTCTAGTGCTTTATGCAATATTAGGTAAGAAAACTAAGATCAAGAAAAGTGGAGGACAATTTTTTTAAAGATTGTATTTATTATTTTCAGAGAGAGGGGAAGGGAGAGAGGCAGAGAGGGTGAGAAACATCAATGTATGATTGCCTTTCACCTGCCTCTGGAGTACAATTTTTAACCTGGAAAAATAAACATTTCCCTCAAACTATTTTAAAATTTTAAATAATAAAACTTTTCATAAAAGCCATAAAAAAATCTTCAGCTCTATGGAGAGTTAAAAAATTGGTGGGATAGGGAGAGAAAGAGAGGAAAATAATAAGCAAAAGAGACAAAGGAGGCAGCGGTAGGGAGGGTGAGTTTAAAAAATGGAGAAAAAAGAGAAATGTTTAATGGTAGGGGAAGAAAACAAGAATCAGAAGGAGAGAACAGGAGGAAAAATGGAGAAGCAAAAAACAAAAAGAGAAGATAAGGGAAAGGAAACCCTAATAAGATTATTTTTCACATCACACTCTACTATTTGGTTAGGTTGTGAATAGATGTAAACCAAGATATCAATAAATTATTTCCTTTTACAATGCCTAATTAGCCATTTAACCACTGTTCACAGGTCTCCAATATCTCTTATTAAGTTTTCTGAATTTTGGCTTGAAACCAAAGTAACTACAGTACCTATTTGGCATAATTATTCTTCAAGTCACTCTGCAGGTAACCAGGGACTATTGCTTCCACACTGAATAAAATCAAAACAAAAGGCAAACTGACCCTCAAAGTCCAAAGCAATTTTAATACCATATAAAGCAGACTGGACTGCATGATTTATAATTCAGTTACATGCCCAAAAGTGAAATGCAATAATATCACACTAGAAGCATTCTCAACTGAAAAAGTATATCCTAGGCTGGACTCTCGGCTTCCTCCCTTTTGAGCAATCCTTTGCTGCGTCCATTTCTCCAGCTAGTCATAATCTATTCATTTTCCTCCTTGCCCATCAGTTCTGTTGGCCAGTCTCATCACATCCTTAAAGAAATTCTCCAAAAAAAAAGAAAAGAAAAGAAAAGAAATTCTCCAGGGTATTCACTGCATTGTAATAGTACTTAAAAGGGCTCTACTAGCCTCATTCATCTTAGCTCTCCATCATTACTATTGTTCAACCCAACTCAAGGGACTAAGGAATAGTAGGAGCACATCTTTCAAGTGCAGTTGAAAATTTTCCAGTTCCTAAGTCTCTGCAGGCAACTTACAGATTTGTGTAACACAAAATGGAACTTTGAAAGCTGTTTCAGAATAGTCAGAAAGTCACCAGATGTTGCTGTTACAGGGAATATAAAATGCTTTCTTCTAAATGTGCAAGTGATTAGATCTTGGGGAACTACTCTATCATTATAGTAATGTGGATATTTTTTCTTACCAAGTTGCATTTTTCCTGCTCAAAGTCTCTTTGACTAAATGAATTTCATATGTGTAATCAAAGCATTATACATGTCATTGTACTTGGAGTTAATTTGAGCAATTTTAGTTAAAATTTACCCACATGGTAAAACACTCCTTGAAAAGAATTTCATGAAAGGGACTTTTAAGGTTATTATTTCAAACTTAACCATGCATCTTTTCTTTAACAGCAATATTTTTTCCCTGCACTAAGTGTGTATCTTTAGGCACAACATGTTTCTACATCAGTGTAGAAATAATCTTTTGTTTTTTTAGGCAATGACTACAAAGTTTTATATTACTGCATGGGGAAATTTTTAAACTTCAAATCTCTTAGAAGAAAAGGAATTTTTTAAAAATATGATTAATAGTGAAAATTGAAGATAACTTCAGTAATATTCATTCATTTTTCATCCAACAAATATTTATTGAGCACTCACCTGTGTTAGCCATGTTCTAGGTGCAGGAAAACCATAGTGCATGCAACAGCCCCAATCTCATGAAGTTTACATCCTAAAGAAACAGAAAATGTGTTATGTAAATTGTAGTGTATTTAAAGAGGGATAACTAAGTGAAGAAGTTACAAAGACGAATATAGTTTGATAATTTGTGTTTAATATTTGAGGTCTGTCCAGAAGCTATCCAGCCATGTGATATGAAAAATAGAGAAACTTATTGAAGCAGATGAAGATACAAGCAACACTGTACATAGAACAATGATGCTTCGTTCCCCTTCAAAGTAGGCACCTTAGGAGATTACACAGCTCTCCCAATCACCATTGATACACCTCACCTTATTTCCTGAATCTCATTAATGATCTGAAATCTCTTCCCTTTCAAAGGTGATTTTAGTTTTGGGAAAAGCCAGAAGTTGCAGGGCGCCAAATCTGGGCTATAGGGAAGTTGAGTCACCTGGGTGATTTAATGTTTCACCAAAAACCTCTACACAGATGTGATGCATGAGCAGGTTCGTTATCATGATGGAGCTGCCAGTTACCCATTGCCTATAGCTGTGGGTTTCTGAATCATCTGAATAGTTTCCATGGAGGAATGTTCAAGTTTAACACAAAATTTGATGCAGATTTTTTGGTCTACTTGCTCAGTCATTTTGAATACAAAGGCCACATAGGACACATGCTCACTCAGTGGTGTCTATCATCCCCACTGACTAGTACAGTAAAGTTGTCACTGTTCACAGATGTTTATTCTGGTCCACTCCCCTTGGCTGCCAGATTACATTGATGTCATGCAAACCATTTTCATTATATTAACAATGGCTGGACTTTTTCTGGACAGGCCTCATATATCTATAGTAATGTAAGAGTTAACAATTACTCAGATTTTACTATAACTGTGCACTCTTTTAAGTGCTCCATATATTTCACCTCATCCTCATTACAACTGTATGCAGAGTTTAATAACTTTATTAACCCCATTTTAAAGATGAAGCAATGGGGATTGACGTACAGAGAGATTAATTAGTTTGCCTAAAGCCACACAGTTTGTTGATGACAGAACTGACATTTAAACCCAGGTAGTTTGGATCTGGGGTTGTGCCCTTTGATCAGAGTGCTGTCTGACTCATGTGTGCTTGGACTCGCACTGTGTGCTTTCAAATCCAGGCTATGCCACGTGTCAGTCATATGTTCTCAAGTAAATCACTTAACCTCCCTAAACTTCAGTGTCTGTCATTCTAAAATGGAGAAAACAACAGTTAACCTATCACATAGTGTTAACATGTGGATTGAGTGAGAAAATCCAAATCAACTGTTCAGCACATTCCCTGCCACACAGTAAGTATTCAATAAATGTTCATTATCATCATCATCATCATCTTTTTCTTTCTTCTTCAAATTCTGGAAGAATATGTCCTCAATTATTAATAGTGATAATCTCTGCAAAGTATAATTACAGAACACTTATTTTTCTCATTATATATGTATTGGATAATTAATAAACTACTGGATATGAAGTAAAATTCACAGTTCTCAATTGATGCTCACTATAAATATGATAATTTCTATAGGAAGATGACTAATAATTCTAAGTATATTCTATATATGAGGCATCATTTGAGTGAAGAAAACATGAAAATGAGTAAGACACAGAGCAAGCTCTGACAGAGATTACAGTGTCAGAGACAGCTTCTCAGAAGAAATAAATTATAACTATGTAGCAGGTTCCAAATAATGTCATTTCACTATAACACTGATGAGATACTATAGGAACTTATCTCTTGTTTATATCAATTAGCCTATGATAAAACCAGTTTCATTATATGTTGTTTTACTTCAAGTCACAGAACCTATCAACAACGTTAATTAAAGACTTAACTATTTATAACATGACAGAAATGTCAGGAATAGTGAAATCAGCTGTATAAATTGTGAGCTGTAAGTCACACTTCTGTTTATATGAGACTTAAAACTCACCAGTACCATATCTAAAGACTCTATGCACTCCCCTAGCAATGAAATCACCTCTTGTCATGCTTATAGGTGACCCATTAGCTTGAGTTCTAAGAATGAATAGGAACTTTCTTCTGGTATGAAATGGTTGAAGTGCTTGAGCTAAGCCTAAGGATGACATTTGATTGCCAGTGGAAAAGTCAATTTTGAATGTTCCTTGATTGCTGCTGCTCATATATTGTTATTCTTCCAATTATTTTTTTTAATTTAATTTTATTGTTGTTGTATTACCTCCATCCCCCTTTTCTTTTTTAATTTTATTTAGTTATTTTTTCCTTAAAGATTTTATTTCATTATTTCTAGAAAGAAGGGAAGGGAGAGAGGCAAAGAGGGAGAGAGACATCTATGTATGGTTGCTTTTCACCAGCCACAGACCTGACTGGAGACCTGGTTTGCAACCTGGTTATGTGCCCTGGCTGGGGAATTGAACCTGCCACTTTTGGATTCCCAGGCCGGCACCTTATCCACTGTGCTACCAGCCAGGGTCCATCCCCTTTTTCCTCCTCTCTGTCCCCTTCCCCACCCATCCACTCCCCCTCAAAGTCATTCCCACTTGTTGTCCATGTCCATGGTTCTTCCATGCTAGTTCCTGGACTAAATTGCTTCCCTTCTTTGCCTCTTCCTCCCCTTTTCCGCTATACTTTCAATTCTTGAAGAGAGGATGTTTATCTTTCAGAAAACGAAAATTTCATGCTCTCTCAACAACATAAACACAAAAATATCCTAAGTTGTCATTTGAGAACCTTTCATAAGGCAAGAGTTATAACTACATTAAAGGCCTGATACAAACACTAAGATAAATGGGAACACGTCCAAAAGTAAAATGTGTACAAGTCTTGAATAGATCATTTGCACACACCAAAGAAAAGGTACAAATGGGTAATAAACATAAAAATATTGCAATTCTCTTCACTAGTAGAAGAAATGTAAATTAAAACGACAATGAAGCACCATTTTTTTTTTATTATTGTTGTTGTATTACATCCATCCCCTTTTTCCTCCACTCTGTCCTCTTCCCCACCCACCCACTCTCCCCCAAAGTCAATCCCACTTGTTGTCCATGTCCATGGTTCTTCCATGCTAGTTCCTTGACTAAACTCCTCCCTCTTTGCCTCCCCTCTTTCTACTGAAGCTCTATTCATTGTATTCATGTATCTGGCTCTGTTTTGCTTGTTTGTGTGTTTTGTTCATTATTGCCCTGTAATGGTGAGATCATATGGTATTTGTCTTTCACTGACTGGCTTATTTCACTAGGAATAATACTCTCCAGTTCCATCCATGTTGTTGCAAATGGTAGGAGTTCCTTCTTTCTTTCTATTGTGTAGTATTCCATTGTGTAAATGTACCAAAGTTTTTTGATCCAATCATCCACTGATAGGTACTTAGGCTGTTTTCAGCACTTGGCTATTATAAATAGCACTGCTATGAACATAGGGGTACATAGGTTCTTAATGAATTGGGAAGCACCATTATTTTCTATCAAATTTAAAAGCACTTTTAAAATCATGACAACCAGTAGTAGTATTTAGGAAAACTTAACAGTTTGATAACATGCATTAATAAATATGCATACACTCTGGTCCCACACTTGCACTTCTAGGAATGTAGTATAGGAAATAAGAGTATACACAAAAATTTATGGCAAAGATAACCCCTACAAAATTATTCAAGAACAAAATTTAGAAATGATCGGTGTCTAACAATCAGTGATTAGATCAATAACATTATTTTTTAACTTTTTATTTTGAAATAATTTTAGACTTATCAAAAAGCTGATTTAACAGTACAAAGAGGTCTTTATAATAACTTTGGAACAAATTCAAACTGAAATTACAAAACCTAGAAAGGCATTTTAGTGAGTGTTTTCTAAGTGGCCAGGGGGAACTTGTCTATCAATTCAGGACCTTTTGGTGCACCTCTGCGTGAGCTCAGAAAGTAACCACCGTGTTGACTTTGACCAGGCTGTAGGCCTGATGTAGGGCTGAGGCCCTCTACTGCTCAGCTATAACGTCAGCAGTACTGATTCTCCATCCCCTGTGACAGTGCTGCCTATAGAGGAACATGATCAAATAATGTTCAGATACAGATTTTTGAAAGTATAATCCAAAATAATTGATAAGCAATGCACAAGAAAATTTTAAAATTGTCTGCTACTCAGAATTTCGAGTGAAAAAAGTAGCATCACAGTGGCACAATATAGGCTCAAAATAATGAGTCAGGTCACATGAACTGCTTTGACTTTGTCAACAGACCTCAAGGTTCATAGAATAAGAAAATATCATAGACTAAATCTAGCTTTCATCAAAATATTTTGTGTCTTTTTTTATATCTGTGACCAGTAGCAATTTTGTCCCTGGGCTTACATATGCAATGTATTAAATGTTTGTGTAGATGTACACCCACTCCCATCTTTTTGTTACTCTCGAAATGCCTTCAGAGTGTAGGTAACTAAATAACTGTTTGCTGAATTGATGAATAAATGATGCTATGTTTTCACTTTCTTAGGAGATCCTAGTAAACTTTTCAATGGAAAGTCAGCTTTTAGAGAAAAGGTCCTAAGTACAAATGTGAACAAAGGGCTCTAATTTTCTTTCTTTTCTTTTTTTTTCCTAACTTTCTTTAACAGAGAAAGGGCAAATAAAATTTTCTTCTCAAGTTCTTAGATGAGAATAAATCATATTTTACTGGTTCAGACAAGATGAAGCCATTTGTTGGTGGTTATAAAACAAATACTTGTGGTTCTGCTAGATTGAATCAATCCACAATTCCTACCTCCTATACCCCTATTTCCAGCCCTAAAATCTGAGTGGTATTAACCAAGCTCATTTTCCCTAATGTCCTTGGAAGTCAATTTTAGGGGGATAATAAAATTTAGCATGATCTGAACTATAAAGAAATAGTGAGAAGGGGGTCACATGATATGATCAGCTTGGGTTTCACAAACCTAAGAAATGTCGTGCCCTCATTTGAATAACCAGCTTGGTTAGTTTTTCTTCACTTGCTTATTCTTTTTTGGATTGAAATAAAGTTCACATCCTGAAATGCTATCATTTCAACAATTCTAACTCTATACCAGAATAGAAAAGTCCTGATTTTTCAACTGCCTTCCTACTGTTTAAAAAATTTATAGGAGTGGAAGTGGAAGGGAGGGAGGAGTAGAGAGGGAGCAAAGAAAGAATGACGAACAAATGAATTCAGGTCTTTAAATAAAAGGAAACAGCTCATCTTTTTAAATGTTTAAGTGAATACATCAATTACAGGCAACTCCCACCATAAACACAGCTGCGCTATCTCACTATCTCATCTTCTGACATTAAAGACAAACACTATTCCATCGGGGTCTCAGGAAAAGCAGCAGAAGTCGGCCTCTGTATGGAGCAAAGTAAAACAGTCCTGTTGGCATCCCCCAGAATGCAGTGAAGACTGCATTTGAAGACAAGGGCAAACACAATCTTCCCTGCCATCCACTCTGTCTGGCTTTAAGATAAGCAGGAACGTTTCCTTTAAACAGCATCTACATGAAAGAAAAAGCTTTCCAGCTGGAATGGAAGCCTGTGTGTCAATGACAAACACATGCACTGAATGTCAACAACACAACAGTTTGAAACATTACAGGAAGTTCCTCAAATGACTCTGCTCCCTGCAGGCCTGGCTGGCCATGCTGTTGAGATAGATGTCACTGGAAAGGATCCACAGGCACAACTCTAGAGCTGGCCTGGCATCCAGAGAGATGGAGCTGAACTAGCATAGAGACAACAAAGTTAACTCTTTCTTGAATAATTCAAATGACCTCAGTATCACGGCTCTAGTTTCAAAGCACGTACAGGCAAATAAAATAAAAATGAAGAGAAAATATTTGGAATGTATTTTTTTTTTTATTTTATTGTTTTTGTATTACATCCATCCCCTTTTTGCTCCCCTCTGTTTCCCTCCCCACCCACCGTATTATTTTTAAGATTTATTTATTTATTATTTCCAGAGAGAAAGGAAGAGGCAGATAGGGAGAGAAACATCAATGTATGGTTGCCTTTCACCTGCCTCCAGCTATGGACCTGGCTGGAGGCCTGCAACCTGGTTATGTGCCCTGGCTAGGAATTGAACCAGCAACCTTTGGGTTTGTAGGCTGGTGCCTTATCCACTGTGCTACCAGCCAGGGCTTTGGTATGTATTTTTAATGGAACTATGGCTGCAACATCTCTAGATACAATAGCTGGAAATAAGGAGGAGGGGGACAGAGGAAAGAGGATGAGGGAGGTAAAGAAAAGGAAGTAATTCTACCAACTCTTGGGTTAGAATCTCAGAATTTTAGATTGGGATGGAACATTAATAATGTAATGCAGTGGTTCTCAAGCCTAGCTGCACCTCAGAATCACTGGGGAGCTTAAGAAAAAATGAGCAAGATTGACAGATGAGATAGAGAGAGGGAGATAAAAACACCCCATTCCCTGCCCCAAAACTTTGAGGAACTTGAGCTAGGGTAAGGCTAGGAGGACATGGGTACATTTTAAGTTCTCAGACAGAAGATTCTCTAGTAATGTCAGGGTTATTAAACATACAACCACACACACACACACACACACACAAAAAGTGTGCTCAGGGCTAGGACACCAGAGGTAGGGTGCAATGGAATCACAGATAAGAAATCTCTAACTCAACTTGACAGGCTAGAAGGAAGTTGTGACATGCTGCTTAAATTGAACCTTAGACAAATTGTCAGTCAAAAAAGAGAGAGGCAGAAATAAAACTGTAGAGGTAGGCAAAGCATATATATTAGTTTGCTAAGGAGTTTGGCAATTATCCAAACGCATTTGGGAATGATTGCAAGACTTGAAACATGGACTGTCATATACATCTGTTGTGCTTGCCCACTGAGGCTCTCTTTCCCCTTTCAGCAAAAACAAAACCCATTCATGGGGCTTAGATGGGGTTGACTATCCTCCAATCATAAGGGGTAGATGTACATATAATACAGGTCTACCCAAATAAAGGTCTCATAACTCAAGCATCAGTGATTGATTCACAAATAGACCTGGGACCCTTCTTGGGACCATTCTGTCAAAACCATGTGGGAAGTTGTCTGTTTTTGCTGAGTTGTACAATTGGTAGAGTCTGAGTCGTAGGCTACCAGCAACCAACATGGCAGTGGAGATATTTGTAACTCTTTATCAAGCTGGGCTATTAATCAGACCCAACTCTTGGATTTCCCAGTAATGTGGGACAATAAGTTCCCAGATTTCTTTAATATCATTTGAGTTGGGTTTCACTGACTTGCAAACAAAAATATCTAACTGATACAGGAACGCTACTGTATTTTAGAAAAAAACAAACTAGCATCTAGGTGTAGAATCCTACACCAACTCAGAGGTGACTACAGCGACCCAGGTAAGAAATAATAAGGACCTGACCTACGCATGATTGGTGAGGATGTGTGGGGAGAGATAGAAAGAGAGACAGACAGACAGACAGACAGAGACAGAGAGAGAAAGGGAAGAAGGAAGAGGGAGGAGAAAAATATTAACTTAAGCTATATTATGAAGTAATACCCAAAAATAAAGGAATCGAGATGTCCATAGATCTCATTTCAAACATATAGAAGGAAAAACCATTCATTCATGCCTGTTCTTGGATAAATTAACAGAAAACTAATTGACAGCAGTATTAGAAATGTATAAACACAAAAAAGCCAACTTGATATGGGAATAGGCTATCTAAATTTCTGAGTGTTTGGAGAAGTCTTTTTCAGTGAAACGCAAGCAATTATGCATGATTGACACATTAGAAAGCCTGATACAATGAGTCAGGGAGACCCCAGGAGATCTCAGACCATGCACCAAGGAGATAATATCAGTATTGAAGCCCTGACAACCAAATCTCTAATTTTAAACAGTAAGTTCCTACAAGCTCAATGGGATCATGGTATTGTTCAAGATGTGAAGAAGTCACCTGACCCTGCAGGAATAATAAAACACTGCAGCATGGTGTGTACTGGTAAGGAATGCTTTATCCACATAAGCCAAGCTATCTCCATCAATGTGTATCATCAGTGCAGAGCATTTGATGTGATTTATGGAGAAAATTCCAAGAGAAGTTACTTTTCCCATCTATTTTGCTCCATGCATCTTCTGTAATTTAGCAAGATATTGTCAGCCACTTTATAAATATGAACAATAATCTCTCAGAAACTGAAAATGTGTTCACAAGATATTGATGTACTACAAAAAAGCAAACAAACAAAATCCTCTGAGTTTAGGTAGATTCATCAGATTTGTGTTGTGCAGACAGGTATTTCCAGCTGGGAAAACTGAACATTATTTTTGACTGGTTTTATTATCCTTTTTAAGTATATTTTATTGATTATGCTACTAGAGTTGTCCCAATTTTTCCTCTTTGTCCTCCTTTACCCAGTACCCCCACTCACTCCTGCAATCCTCCAACTTTAGTTCATGTCCATAGGTCATGCATATAAGTTCTTTAGCTTCTCCATTTCCTATATTATTCTTAACATCTCCCTATCCATTTTGTTCCCATCACATATGCTTTTTAATCCCTAAACCTTTTTCCACATTCTCCCCTTCTGCCTCTCAGCTGATAATTCTCCAAATGATCTTCATATCTATGATTCTGTTCCTATTATGATTATTTGCTTAGTTTGTTTGTTTGTTTGTTTGGATTCAGTTGATAGTTGTGAGTTTGCTGTTATTTTAATGTCCATATTTTTAATCTTATTTTTCTTAAGTAAGTCCTTTCAATATTTCATGTAATAATGGCTTAGTGATGAAAAACTGATGATAAACTCTTTTAGCTTTACTTTGTCTGGAAAGCACTTTATCTGTCCTTTTATTCTAAATGATAGCTTTTCTGGATAGAGAAATCTTGGTTATAGGTCCTAGCTTTTCATCACTTTGAATACTTCTTGCCAGTCCCTTTGTGCCTGCAAAGTTTCTTTTGAGAAATCAGCTGATAATCTTATGGAAAGTTTTCTGTAGGTAACTCTTTGCTTTTCTCTTGCTGCTTTTAGGATTCTTTAATTTTTGGCATTCATATCTTGGTGTGGTCCTCTTTGGGTTCAATTTTTGGGGAACTCCCTGTGCTTCCTAGACTTGGATGTCTATTCCCTTCACCACATCAGGGAAGTATTCTTTCATTATTTTTTCAAATAAGTTTTCAATTTCTCTCTCTTTCTCCTCCCCTTCTGGCATCCCTATAATTCAGATGTCAGTACATTTGGAGATGTCCCAGAGTCTTCGTATCTATCCTTTTTTTTCTTTCTTTCTTTCTTTCTTGTTTCTTCTTTCTGTTCTGGTTGAATGTTTATTTCTTCCTCATGTTCCAAATCATTGATTTGAATCCCAGCTTCCTTCCCTTCACTGTTGGTTCCCTGTGGAGTTTTCTTTATTTCACTTAGTGTAACCTTCATTTCTTGCTGTATGTTGTTTCCATACTCAATGAGTTCTTTGAGCATACTCACCACCAGTGTTTTGAACCCTGAATCGGATAGGTTGGCTATCTCCATTTTTTTTAGTTCTGTTTCTGGGGCTTTGTTCTGTTCTTTCATTTGGGCCATATTTCTTTGTCTCCTCAAGTTAGTATGCTCCCTGTGTTTGTTTCTGTGTATTAGGCAGAGTTGTTTTGACTCTGCATCTTAGGAAGGTGGCCTATTGTAGAAAAGGCACCAGTAAGTAATCAGATCCTTAGGTAATCACCAGGGTGGGGCAACCACTTTGTGACTCTCTGTCTGGGGAGAGCTTGGAGAAGGGACAGTGCTTCTGCCTGGCTTCTGGAGGTTTGCCCAGCACTTGCCCTGTTTCTAGTCACTTCACCCACTCCCTGTATGTGATTGGCACCCTTCCATCTGTTGCCCTGGTGTTGAACCCCAGAGTGGATGGGTTTGTGTTCATTTTAAGACTATGTGTGCCCTTCAAATGGAGTTTCTTGAAAATCTAACAGTTTCCTCTGCTGCCCCAACCTCCACTGGTTTTTACAGCTACAAGTTATGGGGATTTATCTTTCTAGTTCTGGAACCCTGATCTGTGCACTCTGGCCTGGGGCTGGGATTGCTTATAGCAATGTATCCCTCCCGATTTTTATCCACCACACATGAATGTGGGTCTGCCTGGGTCCATTCCATTGCTGCCACCACTCCACACTGTACCGCATTTCCTTGCCTCTCCACCCCTCCTACCCATTGGAATTAATGTGACTTCTTTAAATCCTTGGATGCTAGACTTCCATACAGTTAGATTTTCTGACAGTTCTGGGTGTTATTAGTTTTGAGATTTAGTTGTAATTCTTTTTGTGGTTTCATGAGGTAGCAAAGCATGTCTATCTATGCTTCCATGTTGACCAGAAGTCCCATGTTATCATCTCTCCCTCTCTCTCTCTCTCTCTCTCTCTCTCTCTCTTTATTTATTTATTTATTTTTAAGAGAGGAGGGCAGGGAGGGAGGAAGAAACAGAGAGAAATATCAATGTATGTTTGCCTTTCACCTGCCACCAGCTAAGGACCTGGATGGAGACCTGGCTTGTAACCTGGGTATGTGCGCTGGCTGGGGAATCAAACCAGCAATCTTTGGGTTCATAGACCAGCACCATTTCACTGAGCCACCAGCCAGGGCCATCTCCCTCTCTTTTTATCATTGCATGGCATTCTAAATATCTTAGTTTTTCTAGTTATTTTTAGTTTCCACCTGCAATAATCATGAATCAAAATCCTTTAACAGGTTCATGGAAACACCAACCGACACAATTACATGACAGCTGAGTCCAACCTTTCTTTCAGAATAGGAATCCCACTCATATCTCTATCAAATGATTTACCTGCCCCAGTTTAAACACTTCCAAAGATGAGAAACTCTCCCACGTGTGCTGCATTTCTGGTGCTTCTTTTGACACTTTTCCTTTTGTAGAACAAACCCTATCCCCTTAGATACTTTGTAGAAAATATTTATTCTCTCCAACAGGCTGCCACTTAGAGTGGTGCTCTTTAAATCTTCCCTAGCACAGAGGTCAGCTTGCTCTTGTCACAGGTATAATTTGAAACATGCAGCCAGATACCCTCAAGTTGCTGAGACATATTCCTCTAAGTCCCCACTTCCTAAATGAACCACAGCTTCCAGCAGCTTTCTCTAGAAATTCCCCTGTGAAGTGCTGGGAAAACTGTCTGTTAATGTAGCTTCTCCCACTCACCCTAGGTTGAAATTTATTTTCCATCTGCTCATCCCCACATTGTAGGAGCCAGAATCAGTAATGGTACTGCTTCACTAGAGATTCTACCAAGAAATACTGATGCTCCATACTTTTCATCTTAATTTGTGTTGTATTCACAGAGGCCAGGGTCAGAGATGATTCAACTTCTGTGAAACCATTTGAGAACTTGATCAACCTTAGGGCCTCTCTTGCTAGAAAAACGCAGACCTTGCCTGTGATTTTAGAGTCAAGGGGGAGGATCACAGATAAAAACTGCTCATGTAGGACAAGTTTTACACTTGAAAGACAAGAAAAATAAGAAATAGGGGAAACAAATTACTTTTTCAAGACCTTAGAGCTTAATAGTGGCCAAGCCTGTATTAGTAACTGGGTCTCCTTCCTGATTTGGAGCCCATTCTACCTTCTCATGTGATTGTTTCATGTTAGAGACTAAATTATTATTTTAAATTGGGCAGAATCTGGAACTGCAATTTGGATACAGCAAAGGCCTCAGCCAACCATGTGAGGAACTCTGGAGGTGGGGTGGCCAGCCATAGTTTTCCTGAGTTGAGGAGGGTAAGATGAAAAGCCTGGGCCCATATATTCCTATATCAACCAGGCAATAGATGTGGGCTACACAGAAGCCATGTGACCTTGAGCCAGGAATATCTCTTCTAGACCTCAGCTGAGGGTCACCAGGCATCGATATTCCCAGCAATATAGTGGAATAAGAGTTTCTGTCCTGTGGAGAAGGGAATCTGGGCTGGGTACCATAGCATCCACTACAGTGGCTATAGGAACACTTGCTATACCAGCTTCCTGTTTCTTCTCAAATAACTGAAAATTTTAGGCTAACATTTTCTTCTCTTCAAGAACTAACATCAATCCATAGATCATAAAGAGCAGGGGGAAAAAATGCAGCTACAATACCCCAAACATATCTAAGCTAGCCTGAGGATACTCTAAATACTGTAATGACAATTGACCTTGACAAAATCAGAGAAATCTATTTCTGAAAATAGTCTCTGGGGCATCCCAAAAGTAATGGGATGAAATTGATTGAGCAGTGCACTGTTTCACTTTATAGCCTTTGCATTTGTCATACAAATTATAATGAATACTTATGTCTTGATTTACATTTCGGCCTTCCCACAATTTGCAGCTCTTGCCATGTTTACATGCACCATCTGGAAGAACTAATGAGCCAAAGAACACCAGAAATTATAACTTGCTTTGACTAAACCTAGAAGATTTTTACTCGCAATAAAATGACTTTTTTTTTCTTTTCTGGGTTTGCAAAGAGATGAAAACATGAATTTCACTGAGTATAGGCAGAAATATGCAAAGCTAATTGTAATAGGATGAACCTGAGGCATCTGGCATTCCTAATCAATTCAGAATAATTTAGTCATTATAGCAATAGCCTCATGATAGAAAGTCTCTTCTGACATTGGAATTCTTTTAAATGATTACCTGGTCTATACACAAATATTGCAGTAGGCCTCAGCAGGCATAGGAAGGAATGCACAGGCTTTGGACTCTGGGCCCAACTCTGGCTCTTATTACAGTTATGACTCTGGGCAAGTTACTTAACCTCTTTAGATATCAGGTGGTTGTATATAAAATAAGGATAATAATGGAAATGACATAATGGTGTTATTGTAAGAATTGAATGAGACAATGCAAGTAAATTACATTGAGCTCTTAGGACATGGCACTAAAGAAGCACTCAATGATCATTTGTGGTTATTACTTCCTGTCTTTAGAGTGTTTACAAAACTAAAAGTTCTTCTTTCTAAGGCAATTTGGTCTCTCTTGGGCTGAAGCCAACCTGAGTAGAGATTAACTAAGAATAGTGTGAATGAATTAAATACATTCATAATTCAGTCCTATGGCAGAGTGTAAAGGTCTTCTGGTTGGCCCCAATCAATCAAGGTAAGTCCCACGTACTCCAGGAAATGTAAGTGGATATACAGATGAGGTCAACTGCTTGGGAGACATTTCACACTCTTCTCTCTTTAAAAGTTAAATTTAGAAAAGGAAATGCGTGACTGTTCTGATCATTTCTGTTGCCATAGCAAACATTGGCAAAGTGAAGTAATGAGACAAGTATTTAGGACTATCCACTTAAAAATCTAAAAATGTTGTTAAAAGTTCTTGAAAAGCTCTTCTAAAAATAATACTTAGCATGTTAGCATTAAACTTGCATGGTTTGTATAAAATAGTATTTGTTATTTATAACACAAAACTTGCATATTGTAGAAATTACACTAAATTTTTTAGGACAATAACAAAAATCATCACATTCCACAGTTTAAACACTTAACATATTGATGGGTTTTCTTCTAGATTTTTCTTTTGCAAAAATAACATTTAGAATTGTGATCATGCTGTTTATTTAGTAGTTGGCCCTCTGTTTGTTTTTTTTAATTTAGTAATCCCTATAATCAATCACTTTCCAGTATCTTTACCTTTTTCTGAAAATGTGATTTTTAATAATATGTAGTTGTTTTTAACTTTTTCTCTAAAAATGAAGCTTCAGTAAACATCTTTGCACATTAATCTTTGCCCAAATCTCTGATTTTTTAAGAGATAGATACCTAAAAGTGGAATTACTGCAAAAACTTAATTTTAAGCCTATTATTGTCCATCAATGGCTTTCCAAAAGATGATACCAACTTACATTATCATCAGCAATTCATGCATGCCTACCCTCCCAATGCTTTGCCCACACCAAATTTCAAAATTTCTAAAAATGAAGTATTTGATACAAAATAATTAATATCTTAAAATAAAAATATTTTAATTATCTAAATTAAAATCATCATGAAAGTTAGTTCATGTTGACTGGATCAAACTTAATTATATTATCTATTATAATCAGTCTTCTGGATGAATTATCTGTGTATTTACCTGTTGCGCAGCCACTAGTTTATGAACCTCTGAAGGATAGCTAAAGACTTTGTGCACCTCCCAGGCCACCTCACATGGTGTCTATACACAAGGCATGCTCAACAATTATTTGTGGGTTAGAAATGATTGTGGTGTCTAGCCGTTATGGTGATTTCAGCCCATTTTGTGGGAGAATGACATATAGATTACAAAACCCAGAAATACCTACCTCCCCATCTCCATAATCTTATGTGGATTAGAGGAAAACACAGGAAAACCACAGAAAAACAGCTCTCCAGTAACCACATGGTACATTTTATACTGAAGCAACAGCTTTCCAACTTGTTTTGACCATAGCTACAATGAGAAAAACATTTACATCATGACAACACAGAGATAGTTAAAATAAATATTGTCCTCCTCTTTTACTATCTGTGATGCACTTTGCTGTTTTCTATTTCATCTTAATTTTTAAAGAATGTTCATCACACCCTGGCTGGTGGCACAGTGGATAAGGTGCTGGTCTGTGAACCCAAAAGTCACTGGTTCAATTCCGAGCCAGGGCACATAATCAGGTTGCAAGCTCTGTAGCTGGAGGTGGGTGAAAAAAGACAACCATACATTGATGTCTCTCTCTCCCTCTACCTCTCTCCCTGCCCCTCTCTCTAAAAATAATAAATAAAATCTTAAAAAAAAAAAAAAGACTGTTCATCACAGCTCACCAAATTATTTCATATGTGGTTTGGAACACAAGTCAGTAGAGCAGGGTCAGAACTGGGCAGCAGCTGCAAAGCAACCTCAAAGTCCATCAGCTCAGCATTTGGCAGGAGCTGGGAGACCTGCCTGGACTCCCCACTGCCGCTCCCACAGGAACAAGTCTTCGGGCTTCTGTGGTCTACCTGATGTGCTTGCGCTTCCTTAGACTGCAGGTCCAGGCAACAGCTGGTGACTTGTACTGATGCCGCCCACCGTCTGGCAGTTCATTTAATGCAGTCAATGAGAATAATTCTTTAATAATTAAATGTAAACCTTGTGTAATGAGAATGGATCACAGTTAATAATCAACTGAAAAGTTGAAAACCTTTAAGAAAGAGATATAGTTTTCACATCAAGATTCAATTAATTAGTTTGCCCCAGAAATCAGAGCAACTCAGGTGTCAGCTTTATCGGATCACAAATGTCAGCTTCCACACAGGTTGCTGAAGGCTACAATACTCCTCATTTTCCAAAAAGTATCTTCTTAGAAGCTCTAGCAACCATATTCTGATTCTGAGGTTGATAAGCAATTGGTTAACTCTACTTCTCATTTTCAGAAATTGCAGTTCCAAATTATGACATTTCTGACATAGGCTACAAAGGAAGCACTTCTTAATGGGATGAAGAAAATAACAGGGATACATAAGGATGCAAGTCCTTTAGCATCCTTCATAAACACCTCAAGTCTAACTCTTCATGCTGCTGGGTAAAGCTCAAAGTTGATGCACAAGGTGAAGGCATCACTCTGCCATTGTGATACTGTAAATCTTCTCCTGGGGGTAAAGCTTTTAAATAAATATGCATTAAATATATATAAATAAATAAAAAGAGGGGAAATGGGATGCTTGTAATACAACAATAAATTATAAATAAATAAGCTAAAAAAAAAATCTTTAGTAAAAACTACTCAACAAAAGGCAAAGATCCCAGTAAACCTACATGTATTCTTTTATTCAGTTAGTTGAGGAGTTATGTTCCAAATCCCATATTAAAAGCTTCATAAGCATTATATCATCTAAGTCTCATAATTTCATGAGATCAAGCTCACTTTTCAGATGAAGAAAAGAAGACACAATAAATACTCATTTGAGGCAGTGAACAATCATGCTCAAGTGTCCATTATCCTCTTGTTTCAGTTACAAACCTCTGAGGTTGGCTGAGCACATAGCCATCTGACTAAAAGAAAACATTTTCCAACTGTTTGCATGGCCATCATCTTAGCTCAGGTGGCTACAACAGAATACCATGGACTGGGTGGCTTAAACTACAGAAATGTATATATGATAGTTCTGAAGAATGGGAAAAAATCAAGGTGATCACCAATTCAGTGCCTGGTATGAACCCCTTTTCTGGCTTGCAGATGGCTGTCTTCTTATTGGATCCTCACAGAGTGGAGAGAGAGCAACTTCTCTGGCCTCTTCTTAGCAAGACACTAATTCAAGCATGAAGGATCCACCTCCTAACCTTATCTAAGCCTAATGAACTGCCAATGGTCACCTCCTAATGCCATCACATTGTGACTTAGGGTTCAGCATAAGAATTTGGGGGTGGGAGGGATACAAACACTCAATCCTTAACAGCTATGCAATTAAGCCTTGGTCAATGGGCTCTGAGTTAAAGTGACGTGTGTGACTCCTAGGTGGTTGCCCTAGGGACCTGCCTTCAGTTTCTTTCTTCCCTTCCCACAGGAGGATGTAGATTTGGGAGTGGGAGCTGGAGCAACCATCTTGGACCACAGCTATATGTTGAAGATGGCAGAACAAGGAGAAATTACATACCATGAATTGTCATACCAACTCTAAAGCATGTATGTATTCTGTTATGTGTGAGAGATACATGCTTCTATCCTATAGAGGCCACTTCACTTTGTCTTTCACTACAATAGCTGAATCTTTATTATAACTAAGCTATTATCCAGGTCATATCACCAATAAATATTTAAACCCAAATCTGTGTAACTCTAAGGCCCAGTTTCTTACTGAGCATATATTTGCAAGCATACTGCTTGCAAAATCCAAAAGGAGAAATTATGCTAGAAGTCAGCCAAGCTGGCATCCAGAGACAGTACTAAATGAAAATAAAATTTGACCCAGGGGACCAGAAACCTGACTGTGGCGTTGATGTGAATTTGTTCTGTCAACATGTCTCATCTACCGATGAAACTCCTGTGCAAGATCGAGAAGTGGAACCTCAAACTGCGCCAGCGAAACCTAAAGCTATAAGGGGCCTGGAATGTGAGCATATCAGAAACTCAAAATGGAGATGTGTCTGAAGAAACAGTAGGAAGTGGAAAAATTTAAAAATCCTTAAAACAATCTATGAAGATAGGCTTCTCAGATGCCCAAAATGGAAATACATCTGAAGAAACAGTGGGGAATGGAAAAGTTAAAAAATCCCTAAAGCAGTTGATGAATAAGGGCTTGTCAGAAGCCCAGAATGGAGATGTATCTAAAGAAAAAGTAGAAAATGTAAAAGTTTAAAAATCTCCCAAGAACTCTACCATAGTAACCAATGGGGAGGCAGCAGTACAGTCTCCCAGTTCAGAATCTAAAAAGAAGAAGAAGAAGAAAAAAAGAGAAAAATAGTGGATAATCATGGGCCTGATACAAAAAAAGCAAAAACTGAAGACAAAAGGGAATCTGAAGAAGGTGCCCAGGCTCCTGGAGAAATAGAAACAGGTGTACAGAAGCCGGACGTCAGAGACGAGGACAGTGAAGTGCCCAGCCTGCCCCTGGGATTGACCGGAGCTTTTGAGGATACTTCATTTGCTTCCCTATCTAATCTTGTCAATGAAAACACTCTAAAGGCAATAAAAGAAATGGGCTTTACAAACATAACTGAAATTCAACATAAAAGTATCAGACCACTTCTGGAAGGCAGAGATCTTCTCGCAGCTGCAAAAACAGGCAGCGGCAAAACCCTGGCCTTTCTCATCCCTGCAGTGGAACTCATTGGTAAGTTAAAGTTTGTGCCCAGGAATGGAACAGGAGTTCTTATTCTCTCACCTACAAGGGAACTGGCCATGCAGACTTTTGGTGTTCTTAAAGAGCTAATGACACACCATGTTCACACATATGGATTAATAATGGGTGGTAGTAACAGATTCACTGAAACACAGAAACTTGCTAATGGGATCAACATCATTGTGGCTTCACCAGGCCATCTCCTGGACCATATGCAGAATACGCCAGGGTTTATGTATAAAAACCTACAGTGTCTGGTTATTGATGAGGCTGATCGTATCTTGGATGTTGGATTTGAAGAGGAATTAAAGCAAATTATTAAACTTCTGCCAACTCGCAGACAGACCATGCTCTTTTCTGCCACACAAACTCGAAAAGTTGAAGACTTGGCGAGGATTTCTCTGAAAAAGGAGCCATTGCATGTTGGTGTCGATGATGATAAAGCTAATGTAACCGTAGATGGTCTTGAGCAGGGACATGTTGTTTGTCCTCCTGCTCTTTACATTCCTTAAGAAGAACCAGAAGAAGAAACTAATGGTCTTCTTTTCATCTTGTATGTCTGTGAAATACCATTACAAATTGCTGAACTACATCGATTTGCCTGTCTTGGCCATTCATGGAAGACAGAAGCAAAATAAGCATACAACCACATTCTTCCAGTTTTGCGATGCAGATACAGGGATATTGTTGTGTACAGATGTGGCAGCTAGAGGGTTGGATATTCCTGAAGTCGATTGGATTGTTCAGTATAATTCTCCAGATGATCCCAAGGAACACATTCATTGTGTGGGAAGAACAGCCAGAGGCCTAAATGGAAGGGGGCATGCCTTACTCATTTTGCACCTGGAAGAATTGGGTTTCCTTCATTACTTGAAACAGTCCAAGGTTCCATTAAGTGAATTCGAGTTTTCCTGGTCCAAAATTTCTGACATTCAGTCTCAGCTTGAAAAGTTGATTGAAAAGAACTACTTCCTTCATAAGTCAGCCCAGGAAGCATATAAATCATACATTCGAGCATATGATTCCCATTCTCTGAAACAGATCTTTAATGTTAATAACTTAAATTTGCCTCAAGTTGCTCTGTCATTTGGTTTCAAGGTGCCTCCTTTTGTTGATCTGAATGTGAACAGCAACGAAGACAAGCTTCAAAAGAGAGGAGGTGGTGGTGGATTTGGCTACCAGAAAGCCAAGAAAGTCAAGAAGTCCAAAATCTTCAAACACATCAGCAAGAAATCTTCGGACAGCTGGCAGTTCTCCCACTGAAGACAGTCTCATCTTCAAGAGCTTGTCCTGAAATGAAATGTTCTCTCTTGTTATAACAAAGGAATTTTTGCTTTGGGATTTGGACTGATCTAACTAGTATAAATTGACTTGGGTTGTGAGCACTGGGCATTGATTTCCAACAAGTGTCTTTTACTTGGGGTTATAAAACAGTTCAATTTTTCTTTAATTCCCCAAGGACAAAGCAAGAGATCTTTTTGGTCTTTTTTACAATTATAGTTTTTTCCTTTCATTTGTCATTGTTTTGATTCTTTTTGTACCTTTTTCTTTTCTTTTCTTTTTTTTAAGTAACTTTTCTTCCCGAAGATTTTGGAGGCATGGATTGCTATAGTAACTTGCTATAAAAGGCAGATGACTGAGTACACTGGACAGGAGGTGATGGTGGTGGTGACAATGCAGGACATTGTCTCAGATTATTGTTTTTGGTTTTTGTTATTAGACCTTAATTGCAGTTCTTGACCCCTCCTGAAAGTGCTGCTTTTGGGCAAGGAGATTTTGGAAATACCTAAGAAGCACCTTCAATTAAAGAAATAATCATGTTTCAGAAAATACACAGAAGCAAAAGGAAGAATATTTAATCACTGAACAGAAGACTGAAAATTTTGGCAAAAAAAAAGAAAAGAAAAGAAAATTCACCTTTTCAATGCCTGAAACAAGCCTGCACCACCTTGCATCAGAAGCTCAGGCCTCTCAATCTTGAATGAAAATACCAATAAACACCTAGTATTCACAACCACATTATTTACACTACCCTTCATGACAGCACAGATAGAGTTGGAGAGTATTATACTAAGTGAAATAAGCCAGGTGGCGAAAGACAAATACCATATGATCTTACCTTTAAGTGGAACCTCATGAACAAACAAATGAGGAAAATAGAACCCGAGGCATGGAAATAAGAAACAACATAACAGTGACCAAAGGGGATGGGAGAGAGGGATAACAGAGGGAAGAGTGGGAAGGTTTTGTCAAGGAACAAGTATAAAGGACCCATGAACTTGGACAACATGTAGGGATTAACTGTGGGAGTGGAAGGGTGGGTGGGATGAAGAGAGCAATGGAGGAAAAACTGGGACAACTGTAACTGAATAAAATAAATTTAAAAGAAAATACCAATAAGCAGCTGGAAGGACAATGGTACATTTCACAAACATCAACTATCCAAGCATAATTCTGACAGCTACAGATAAGGGCTGGATTCAGGTTCCCTGTGAGAAGCAACTATTGTAAACAACATGTAGAGATGACATCATGTCAATGATGTTTCCCAGCTAAAGTCTCCTGTGGCAGCATCAAGGCTTTTGGTTGTGGTCACCTTTCATGCTGTTTCCCAAAGGATTTCTAAAGCTTCTTTCCCAGCAGCACCCTGGGGCCTGGCATTATTAGAGTGTAGTCAGTTCAAACTCTACACTTTGGGGGGAAAATCCCTAAAATCAGTTCTGACTCAGATATCAGAACATAGGGCCACATGTCACAGGCAAGCAACAAGGCTTCCAGCTGTCTGTCCCTGTGGAAGAATGTAGACCAAAATGGTTTCCAGCCTGCCTCTGGGCAGAAACAGAAATCCAATACCCCAGAGCAAGTCCCAATTCCCTGTAAACAAAGAAGGGAAGAACTGTTTATTACAGCCACTAAAGTCTTTTAATATCAGGCTCATAGCACACGAAGCACACCAAACAAATTTAGCTTCACCACCTGTTCCAGGAAAGAATACCCATGCCAAAATCCCCCCAAAAGCCCATAAATATTCTCAGTGTGGATAAGCTGGGAGTTGTTTCAAATATGTTCTATATTAGAGTTTGTAAACTGGGCACTTGATGTACATATACCACATGGCTGCCACAGAGGATATGCAAAGTTTTTCTCCTGTGTCTTAAAAAAATCACGTGACTTGGAATTGGGGTCATGCAGAACAAAGAAGCTCTAGTCTTAAAGGGAAAAAGAAACATACTTGAAGTATTCAAGAGATAATCCAGAGAGTGTGGTTAACCGCTAAATGAGTGAGCTAGATAGTAATTGATAAGGCACAACATGTTAAGTATGTGAGTGCCAAGAGGAATAAAATGCCATGTAACAGGTAGATGACAGAAAGCAATGCCTCAGTTTAGTTATATAAAAGGATCAAAAAAAATTAAGTTAGGGCAAAACCCAATGTATCCACTCAACATGTATTTGCAAAGCACCTCTGGTCTACAGATCCTTAGAGAATGGAGATAATGTCTGTGTTAGGAGAATGCCAGGTACCTGTGAAACTTCCGACACATGCTGTTACTGTGGCTGCTACTGAGATAAAACTGTGCCACCCATGAACCTGTTGGACTTCTAGCCTTTCGTTAAGACCCATCTCAAAACTCCCCTTGGAGACCTTCCTTGGCCATCACTTCCCTCCCCAGGCAGTGTTAGGAGTTACTCTGCCAGAATTCTCAAAACACAGTCTAACATATACAAATCTCCTCCTATGTATTTGGGAGTAATTTAAAATTATAGTCAAATAGACTATTCCTCTAGGCATCTGACATCTAATGTGAAGCATGCTCATGAATGAATGTGCCCTAAGTGCTAGAAGCAAAGAAGTCAGGAAAGCAGGCCAATGGAAAACCCTGAATGTGCCCCAACCTCACCAACCTATGGATGCACATGGAGTCTCCCCACCATGAGTACCTAAGTGTTGAGAGTGCCAACCTATCCATGCTGCTCAGGCAGGAATCCAGTCTCTTGCAAAGTCCCTCCAATTACTTCTGTAGCTCTTCAGGGAACATCTCACAAGCCAGTTCTGACTACCACTGCTTTCTCCTCGCTAAATCTCAGTCCACTCCCTCCTTCATGATACCTCTGCCTCAGTAGCAATGCCATGGAACTGGGACAGCCCTTTGCCCAGGCCCAGATCCAGCACAAAAATAACTGGGCTATCTCTTGAGAAATAAGAAGGGAAAGCAAGCTCCCGCTCCACTATATGCAACTTGACGTAGTGGACAGAGGCTGATGGTGGGAGCAAGCTAAGGGTCAGATGGGCAAAACGGATTTTTCAGGTAATGCACACGCAGTCAGCTCTCCTGAATTCCCCCAGGAATGTCCATGAGAAGTCAGAGTAGCAGAGTTGGAATGGGGACAAGCGCCAGCCCAGAACCCTCAAGGCTTCTTGTAGAAACTTCAGCTCTCTTTTTCCTCCACAGGAAGTTCTGTCTCACCACCCCCCACCCCAGGGATCTTGTTTATTCACTAAGCCCTTGAGACAAGAGGGCCCATGGATTTCCAGCTGTTAATCAATAATTTATAAAAATGATGACACTAACATAGACCACAAAAAGTATTTATTTGTTCCTAAATACTTTTAACCTATAAAATTAAATATTTAACTAAAATATTTTCCAAATGTCACATTGCCTCAACTCAAACGATATATCCATATTAAAGACATTTATCTTAGAACATGAGTGCATTTTTATTTATTAGGATGGCATGGGACAGGTTCTCCAAAGTAAGAGCTCTGAGAACCTCTGAAGGTCAAAACAATCCATCTGAAGGTCAAAATAGGCTATTCCTCCCAGCAATCTGGTTCCTTAGACTAGCTCTAGCCCCTCAGTCTGGCAGGTCTGTTTAAAAAGACAAACTGAACTACAGGTACACAATAATCCTTCAAAAAAAAGTTTGTTATAGAAATATTTGAATATACATAGAAGAATACAACAAGGAGAAGAAACTTCCTCGCTAATGAAGTAAGTGGTGGTGGTCTTTACTGGCACCAGACCATCATGGAAACTTCACCACCCTCATATAAGCTGCATAAACCTGCTCCTCTTTCATTTCAATGGAGACCGGCAATTCAGCACGCATAGTCTGACAAAAATGTTGGAGTCAACAGCAATTTCATTTTAATCATGTTATACAAAACAAATTAATCTAAAGTTCTTTAAAATGATTTCCCTTTACATTGTTCTTGTTGAGAAAGTAAAACCCTGTTTTCCCTCTTTCTGCTGAGAAAGACCTCTAAGCACTGTGTAATCAAATGAAGATCTCTGCAACACTGAAATGTATTCTCAATTCAAGTTCATCCTTCTTTGGTCTTTATAGTCATATCTGGCAGCTTTTTCCTCTCTCTCTCTTCAGCCTTGAACCCAATTAAGATAAACCCTCACTGCCCTCAGTCATTAATACTCCCCAAGAAATACTCCTCTATTATAGATCACATCTCCTTTCCGTTCTTCGCTTTTAGTCAACCCATTCCCAAAAATGCCAGCCCAAACCCTTCTCCCACCTGAGATGCCCATCCCCTCTTCCCTGGAACAGCTGAAGTTCCACCTCCCACCCCCTTAGAGGTTCAGTTGGACTAAACCATAACAATCTTCCCTTCTCCAAAATCCTGTAACATTGTGCTGTAGCCCACAATTCATCCTTCAATTTAGGCACTTGCACATTATCTAAAAATTTCCTTTTTTAAAGGATTTTAGTTATTATTTTTACAGAGGGAGGGAGGGAGAGAGGGAGAAAGACATCAGTGTATGATTGCCTTTCACCTGCCTCTAGCTACGGACCTGGCTGGAGACCTGGCTTGCAACCTGGTTATGTGCCCTGGCTGGGAATCTCCATGTCAACATCAACTAACCTGCTCCTAGCATTCTATCTAATGTGCTCCAAAAAAGCAAGTAGTGGGAGAATAGACATTTTGTAATTTATCACTAGTTAAATTAGGTAACAAAGTAGAAAAAAATATTGTTTTAGCAGTTTTACCATACATTCCTAGGAATGAAATGTTCTCTGGGAAATACTTTGATAAACACTTAGAACATAAATTGAGACCTTGAGGATCTAACTTTCAGAGAAAAGCTTCAAACTGCTGTGAGAGAAACAAAACGAGTTTCTTTGGTGGTTTAAAATGAGTAGGGGAAGGGAGGACAGGAAGAGCAGAGCAAGGAGAATGCCTTGTGAATGGTCCCTTCCCCACTTTTCCATGTGGGAAAGCCATTTTCCTTTTCTAAAAACCAAAGATGACCCTCAGTGGATTTTAGATAATATGGATTTTTTTAGTTTTTGTATTTACTCTGTGAATTGTGACCCCTATTCCATGTCACCCAAATTTTCTACAAAATCATTCAGTTCATTCTCTGCAGAACTCTTTATAAAATGCAACCTCTACACAACCCAATTTCTTCTCAACTCAACCTCTACTCAGCTCAGTTTCTACCAAAATCAAATTCCTCCCAGCTCAAATTGCACTCAGTCAGAATCCTTCTCAATTCAAAATTTGAATCAGCTCAAACTCAATCTAATTCAAACTCCACTCAAGTAACTATTCAACTGAGCTCCCTAAGATAAATTTAACAGGTTACACACTTTGTGTGGGTGTAGCTTTCTTTGGGAGGGTTTTTGTTTTTTGTTTTTTACATTGAAGAGGTCTGCATTTTACATCTAGGCTGTAGCAGTGGCCAAAGGAAAACACGGATGCAGTTGTCACAGAAGATGATCAGAACATAGCTTCCCTGGGAATTTGCAGAAATCCTGCAGAGGATGAATTTCAGGCTGTGGTTTCCAGGAGTTCCAGTCAACTTCTGGGCTTCAGAGGAAAAAGATCTCCTAGGTGAAGTGAGCATTACACACTGTTGACAACTTCAAATGGGTATGTGAAGACTACAAGAAAGTCAGAAAAATCCTTCCGAATTGTTCAAGTACAAGGTAGTATTTGATGTCTATATTTCTGGGAAAACCATTTCTAGTTCCCCCCTGTCCTTGCAGGGAATATTCCAAGACCCTTGGTGAAACCACAGACAGTACTGAACCCCATATGGACTGTTTTGTCCTACATATATATGCCTATGATAAAGTATAATTTATAATTAGGTACAGTAAGAGATTAATGGTAATAATGAATGATAAAATACAATAACTATAACAATATACATAATAAATTATCACCCTGGCTGGTGTGGACTGGGGATTGGTGCCGACCTGCGAACCCAAAGGTCGCTGGTTCAATTCCCCAGTCAGGGCACATAATAAGGTTGCAAGCCAGGTCTTCAGCCAGGTCCTTAGCTGGAGACGGGTGAAAGATAACCATACAGTGATGCTTCTCTCCCTTTCTTCCTCCCTTTCTGCCCTTCTCTCAGAAAATAATGAATAAAACCTTAAAAAATAAAAATAAATTATGTGAATGTGATCTCCCACTCTCAAAATATCTTACTGTGCTGTACTCACCCTTCTGATGATGATGATGATGATGATGATGATGATGATGATATGAGATGATACATCTGTGTGACAAGATGGATGTAGTTCTCAGGATGGCATGCAATTTAAAACTTATCAATTGTGTATTTCTAAAGTTTTCCTTTTAATAGTGAAACTGTGGAGGGGGTAGTATGGTGGCTATTGTAACTTTTGACACCAAAAGAAGCAGAAATCACCCATGCAACATCTGTTATCACCATGCAATACCATTGGTGTAACATCTGAAGAACAAAAAACTCAGAACCCAGGCAGGGCCCTGAAGGCACCCATCCAGCCCAGAAAGCACAGACTGGAGAGCAGGACTCTGCCACTGAGCAACCAGAAAAAAAGTCAGTATCAGTAACAGGTGGTCAGTGACTGGCACTTCACAAAACATACTGTGGATAACAAACCTCCTCAAGAATCCCAATTACGAAGTATTTATTATTTAATGGGCTTAAAAGGGTATAACTGGCATAACAAAATGAAAGGGAGTCCTGGCCCTATAGCTCAATTGGTACACGAAGGCTGCAGGTTTGATTCCTGGTCAGGGCACGTACAGGAAGGAATCAACTAGTGAGTGCATGAATAAGTGGAACATAAATGTCTCTCTCTCCCATTGCCCCTCTCTCTAAAAAGAAATAAATATATTTTTTAAAGAATGAAATGAAGAACTATAATTTTCTACCACCTATGAAATGCCATCAAAATAAATTAAAGGAATTAAAAGTACACAAACACACAAGAACAAAGAGAAGGAGACAACTGCCACTGAGTGATGCTAACAAATTTCCAAAGATGGAAAGCAGACAGGGAATATTAATAACACTAATGACAAGGAAGAATCCAGTGCCAAAGACTGGAATAATTATTTTTTAAAAAAACAAAACTTAATCACCTGCAGCACATGGAAAGGCTCAGGAGTAGACACACCAGGAACTAGAAAGAGGGATGACACCTAGGAAAGAAAATTTGTATATAAAGTAGGGAATGATCAGGTACTAAGGACTCTTTTCTTTCCCTCAATCCCTTATGACCATGCCATTGGCCTTCTCTACATCACTTAGAAGACTGGAAGTTTAATATCTAGCAGGAAAAAATGCATCAGAGAGACTCAAATGTATCACGTAGTGAAAAGTTGGGCTGATGCTCAGAACTTAAAATAGGGGATTAAGGAAAGCCTTCATAGTAAATATTGGGCCTACATTTCCTTCTACTACTGTTGGAAATCATATGCCCTCTAGAAAAGATGTCAACGCGTTCTTGTCTAAGGGTATTCAACAGCATGAGAAGGGAAGATCCTCTACAGAAGGAAGTGGCTCAATGAAAGTGTCAGATCACAGCCCAAAGCCCACATACTCTTCCACCAGCTTTTAAGTTGCTTGGGAATGAGAAATTGCTTGTTTTCATGAGAAAAGAGAACATGATCCTCAAACATTCAAAGTTACACTTACACTATCTGACTTTAAGACCTACAATAAGCTGCAGGAATATTTGCATATAGAACCATGAAACAGAAATGGTCTCATATACACACGGTCCAATGATTTTTGACAAATGGACAAAATTATTCACTGAGAAAAGAACAGTCTTACCAACAAATAGTGCTGAAACAATAATGTCCACATGGGCAAAAATTAACCTCATCTTATGAACGAAATTAACTCATAAAAGATATAACTATAGAACTTCTCAGAGAAAACAGGAAAAATGTTCAAAACCATTTTTTTTAATGTTCTTTTTTTTATTTTTTCTCACTTTTTAAAATTTTAATGTATTTTATTTATTTTGCTATTACAGTTGTCCCAATTTCTTCCCCTTTTGCCCCCTCCACTCAGTACCCCATTTCCTCCAGCAATGCCCCCCTTAGTTCATGTACATGTGTCATGCATATAAGTTCTTTGGCTTCACCATTTTGTTTATTCTTCTTAACATCCCCTATGTGTACTTTTTTTTTCCTTTTACATCCAGACAATTCACTGCCTTCTGTCAGCCTCTCAAATCATATTAATACAAAGGTTTCATTATTTCAAAATACCTACATTAATTCATTTGTTTAAAGAATTACTCTTTTAAGTAATATGAATTGCAATATTACCAAACACATGCAAAAATACATTTACACACATAACATATTTTTAAACATATTTAAATTACATACTGGGTTTGAAGAGTTAATACAAAAAATTTTAAATATGCTGATAACATATATTTATTACATGTTAAATGATTGTATTTTAGATATATTATAGCAAATTAAGCAGTTTTTTTCTTCTTTAATACTTATTTTACTCTGGAATGCTATTTTTGTGAAATATATCACAGAAATGGTATATTGCAGAACTTACTTTTGTGAAAGTTGTCCTAGAGACAGTGTCTAACCCAGAGTAAAAAAGGAGTTTGGGCCTGCAAACCCAAATGTCACTGGTTCGATTCTTCAGCCAGGCCACATAACCAGGTTGCAAGCCAGGTCTCCAGCAGGTCTGTAGCTGGAGGCAGGTAAGAGGCAACCATACACAGATATCTCTCTCCCTCTCTGCCTCTCTCCCTACCCCTCTCTCTAAAAATAATAAATTAAATCTTTAAAAAATGAATTTGGTTTTTGAGTCAGATCCTCTCTGCTCCAATAATACAACTCAACTTTATTTTAGGCTACTGAAACTACAACTTATTCTTTTTGGCGTTTTCCATCATAAATAGTAGATTGATTTTTTTGTTTTATTTTGGTGTTTTTTTGTTTTTGTTTTGTTTTGTTTTGTTTTTTGTTTTTTTTTTTTTTGTGGCTGTGCACAGGTGTTACTTCTTTCAATACACTCTTTTTTTCCTCTACATGTATTTTACAAGTTGAAGCCTTCAAAAATAATGGCACTTGCAGTGTTCAGCTGGTCCCCAGAGTAGAGATTATCTCTACTAAGTTGAGGTAAAAAATAAAAATCCCTAGGATTTAAATAATTTTGTAAAATAGTATTCTAGCTATTTTTTGAACTTGTGGTTGACTTCCTGTGTGGTCCTAAACTAACCCCTGAACTATTTAAGTGTCTACTGTGGTAGAAATTAGTTATGTTCACATTTTAATAACTAAGTTTACTACATAGCATTAATCCTTTCCTAAGCATCCCCAGTTTAAGGGCCTTCATAACTGGAAATGTATGTTTCCATGATCTATTTGAAAGGAATCTCATCTAATTTACATGCTAATATGAGAATATATATTGCCTATGTACATGAATCATATAGTTTAGTAGTTCCATCCAAAATTGGTCTTAATTCTCAGCATCTTTTCTAACCTAAAGATTGACTGATTTCACATCACACCAATGACCAGTTGGTTGCTATTTAAAACATAAATTGCTAACAAAATCTATATATTATACACTCACAAATAAGCACATATTTTATAACAGTGAATAAGAAAGATAGCATGTATTCTATGTAATATACACCCACATTTTCTTATTTTTCTTCTTCCTTAACTACATTAGATTTTTCTGAATTACTGCAAGTAATATGATTTTCCCATATTGTGAAATGATTCCAATCTAAGAAAACTTAACCTGCAGTAATGCAGATACAAGTAATATACAAAATTATACCTTGCCCTGACTGGTGGCTCAGTGGGTAAAGCGCCAGCCTGTGAACCCAAAGGTCGCTGGTTCAATTCCCCTGCCAGGGCACATAACCAGGTTGTAAGCCAGGTCTCCAGTCAGGTCCATGGCTAGAGGCAGGTGAAAGGCAACCATACATTGATATTTCTTTCTTTCTCTGCCTCCCTCCTTTCCCCTCTCTCTAAAAATAATAAGTAAAATATTTTTAATTATACCTTATTTAGTAAAATCTATTTATAGCAAGATCATTTTAAAGCATTCATAAGTTAAAGTTGGTTCCTATCCATTCAGCTACCCTGTCTTTTGATTGGTGCATTTAATCCATTTACCTTTAAAGTTATTATTGATAGGTACTTATTCATTATCTATTTTTCCCTTTGTATCTGTGTTCCTGTCTGTGTCTCTGTTTCTTCATATTTAAGCAGATCCTTTAGCATCTCTTGCAATGCTGGTTTGAAGGAGATGTATTCTTCTAAAATTCTTTTGTCTAGGAAACTCCATATTTTGCCTTCCATTTTGAATGACAGCCTTGCTGGGCAGAGTATTCTGGGTTGCAGGCCTTTGTTTGTCATTGCTTGAAATATTTTTTACTATTCCCTTCTGGCTTGTTGTGTTTTGGTTGAGAAATCAGCTGATAACCTTATGGGAGCCCCCTTATATGTTACTAGCTGTTTCTCTCTTGCTGCTTTTAGAATTCTCTCCTTGTCTTTGAAATTTGCCATTTTCATGATAATGTGTCTTGGAGTGGGCCTGTTTGGGTTCATCTTCACTGGGATCCTCTGTGCTTCCTGAGCTTGTATGACTTTTTCTCTCCTCAAATTAGGGAAGTTTTATGTCATTGCTTTTTCAAACAGGTTTTCTATCCCTTGCTTCTCTTCTTCTCCTTCTGGTATCTCTGATATGGATGTTATTACATTTCATGTTGTCCTACAGGTCTCTTAATATCTCTTCATTCTTTTTTAGTCTTTTTTCATTTTGTTGCACTGCCTGGGAATTTTTTTCTACCTTGACCTTCAGCTCGATGATCTGATCCTCTGCTTTTTCTAGCCTGTTTTTAATTCCTTCTACTGTGTTCTTCAATTCAGAAATGGTATTCTTCATTTCCTCCTGGCTCTTATTGATAGTGTCTATGTCCTTTTTAATGCTTGTATAGTTCTCAGTAAGTTCCTTGTAGCCTCCCTGGAGTTCTTTGTAGTTCCCCTGGAATTGTTTGTAGTTTTCTTTGAACTCACTGAGCTCATTGAGCTTCTCTGTCATCATTATTTTGAATTCCATGTCTGAGCGTGTGCTTGCCTCTATTTCATTGTGCACTCTTCCTGGGGATATCTCCATTCCAGTTGCTCAGGGTTTACATCTTTATCTCCTCATTTTAGGTGACTCTTGTTTGTTTCTGCTTCTTGGATTGGTCTGCTTTGAATTATTATCTTAGTAGTATGACCTTCTGTGGTGTAGAGGTGCACTGTTTTTTACTTCCTTGCTCCGCATTTGGTGATGTCAGCTCCTGTCCCAGTCTGAGCCTAGTCAGCAAGTTGGAGACTACCAGAGAGCCACTGTCTTTGTCTCTTTTAGTTGTTAATCCAATCAGTCTGTGATCAGTGATCAGTTTTAGGCACATCTGGGCAGGGCAGATGAAGTTAGCTGTTAATCCAATCAACCTGTGGTCTGAGGTCAGGTTTAGGCACTGCTGGGTGGGGTGGGTTTATTCGTATGGGTGGGGCTGTGGCTTCTCCTCAGGCTCCTGCCCTTTGGAGAAGAGTGGTCTGCTGGCTGTATGGGGGATGGGTTAGCACTGGACTCAACTCTCCCCCTAAAGCCACTGACCCAAACTTTCCCCAAGCACCTCTAGTCCACTCTGCCCTTTCTCTGCTGGAGCCCACGGTAAGTGGGTGCCACTGTATTTTTGTGCATGGTCCCTTTACGAACTTGGTCTCTCTGTCAAGCCACTAAGCAGCTTTCTGCTTTTCACAGCTGGGTGCTGTTTTACTCTTAGCTTTGTTGCTGTAGGCTGGGAAGCCCAGTTGGGGGTTTAGATCCCACCTTTCTCAGGTGGATCCCCCTCCCGCCACTGCTGAGATATTTCTCCATTCCTTTATGCTGCTGGTGGTAGCCCAGCCAGCCCTCTTGCATCTCCACACTTCCTACCAGTCACATTGTGATGAAGCTGCCTCTTCTGTTCTGTCTGTGATAATAAGGGTTCTCTCCAATTGGTTGGCTATTCTGGATGATTTCTCCCCAATTAAGTCGTAATTCCAGTTTGGTGTTGGGAGGAGATTGGTGTAGCTCCGCTTACTCCTCCTCCATCTTGGTTCTCCCAATTTTCACAAACTTAAGAGTAGGTGTGGGCCAAGAATCTTCTTACACAAAACATAAATTAAAAAGAAAAAGAAACAACCTTTAAAGAAATTGGTAACATGTTTGAAGTTGAATTTTTATTTAATTTCTTCTTTTTGAAAGATACATTAATAAATGAAAAGGTCAGCAACAATTTGGGAGAAAATATACAAAGGAATTGTACTTTTCAATATTAAGGCAAACAGCCATTATTTTTATAGAAAATTCTAAAAGAAAGATATACAAATGACAAATAAGGCCATGAAAATATTTTGAGTACCATAAGTTATCAGTGAATTGCATAGTCTCCATGAGACACTACTACATACTTTTGAGAGTGGCCAAATTTTTTTAAAGTAACAATACCAAGGACTGACAAGGATATTTAGCAACTAAGAACTCTCCTATATTAGCGGGGGGGGGGGGGGGGAGATTGTAAAAGTATACAACTACATGTCAGTGATACATGCACTTTTCAAAGTTAATCCCACACTTACCATAGAACCCAGCAATTGCTCCCCTAAGTATTTTCTCAAGATAAATAAAAACATACATCCATACAAAAACTTGTATGTGAACTCTTTTATAGTTGTGCTCCTAATATCTCCAAGATGGAATGTCCTAATTACCCAAATGTCCATGGATAAATAGATAAGTACAGGTGGTGTGTAGACATATAACTCAGCAATAAAAAGGAATAGGGATAAGTACAACAACATGGCAAATCTCAAAATCTGTATGTTGAACAAAAGAAGCTAAACTTCAAAGACTACATAGTGTATGATTGCATCTATATAAAATTCTAGAAAAGGCAAAACTAATCTACAGTGATAAAGAAAATCAATGATTGCCTGGCCTGGGGAGGGGCAGATCAACTGCAAAAAAATATAAAGGAATTTGGGACTAAAGAAAATTTTATAAATCTGGACTGTAGTGATGGTCACCCAGGTGTATACATTTGTCAAAATTTATCAAACTGTACATTTCACAATCGGTGCATTTAATTGTATGGAAATTATAGTAACAAAAATTTCTTTTTTAATCTCTTGATACCACTTCTTCCTCCAACTACTGCTACACTTTCTGCTCCTTTACTGTTATTTTCTCAGAAAGGGTCATCTATAATTGTGAGCCATTTCCTCCCCTCCCATTTTTGAGTCCATTTCAAGTCAGACTTATGACCACACCACCAAAGCTGCCATTGTTAGATCACTAATGACCTCAAAGTCCTAACTTAAGTATCAGTTTCATATATTCTCACTTCCTTCTTGATATACTCAGAGACACCCTTCTTTCTCTTTGGTTCTTCTCCAACCTCACAAGCTATCCCTCATTAGTCTCCTTTACTGGTTTCCCCTTGTCCTTCCAACTTCTACTTGGAATTTTCCCATGCTTGGTAATCCTTTGTTCTCTCTACATTCATTTGCTAGGTAATCTCATTCAACCCCTGGCTTTATGTTACATATAAACTGCTGATTCCCAAAGCTGTATCTTTACCTCAGATCTCTCCCTGAACTCCAGACTCACAGGCCAACTGTCACTTGACACTCTACTTGGATGTCTTAGAGGTAGCTCCAACTCAAAGCACCTATAGTAAGCTGAATAATGATCTGCAAAGATACCCAGAGTCCAACTTCTGGCACTAGGGAATATTTGTATGGCAAAAGAAATTTTGCAGATGTTAAGGAGCTTAATATGGAGAGGTTATCTTGATTAGCCAAACTGGTCCCTCAATGTAATTACAAATATCCTTATAAGAGGGAACTGTAGGGAGAGTTGATTGCAAAAGAAAAAGGCAATGACATATTGACTAATGATGACCAAAGCAAGATGCTAGGCTGCTGACTTTAAGAATGGAGGGAAGGTCCACAAGCCAAAGCTTGTAAGGAATGCAGTTCTAGGATCTGGTGAGGTTGTGGAATCAGGTTATCCCTGAGAGCTTCTGGAAGGAACACAGGCCACTTCGCACGCACCTCGACTTCAGCCCAGTAAAAAGGACTTTAAATTTCTAACCTCCAAAACTGTCAGAGAATAAACTTGTTTTAAGTCACAACGTGTATGGTCACATGTTCTAGCAGTGTGTGTGGTCACATGTTCTAGCAGCAATAGGGAACTAATACAATGCCCTAAAGTGAACTCCCAGACTCTCTCTTCTAAACCCCCACGTCATTCTCATTCCTAGAAATGGCTCAGGCCAAATAAATCTTGGATATACATCCTGTGACAGCAGAAACAATGTTATGCACTGCTGCATCTCTAAGCATAAAATAATGCCAGACACATAGTAGGTATTTAAGAAAACCTTACTGGAGAAATAATTGAATAAATGCAGAAACAGATTATAAAATCAATATGAAACTATCCTTAATGTTTTACAGTTAAAGGTAAATATCACATTCATAAAACACAAATGAAAAATGTTGTATTAAATATCAAAACTCGAGGAGAGTAAAGATGGTGACAGAGTAGAGAGCAGTGCTGATGGTGTTCTCGAGTACCAGAGCAGCTAGAGGACAAGATAGGGAGCGTGAGACGTCTTCAGGACCCTAAGAATTGGAGTGGTCAGCATCTGGACACAGGGGAGCACAGCCCAGAGGCAGAGAAGACCAGTAGGACAGTAGGTGAGATGGTTCCCAACTGACCGGCCGGTGGGCCAAGGTCGGCTCTAGGCAGTGGCAGCTCTGCCCAGAGGGGTGCATTTGACTGAGGCCAGCTCCGGGCTCCCTGGTGACTAGAAGTCTGAGCAGTGAAGTGTGGGCAGCGAGGGCAAACACCTTAGGAAACGCAGAATTGAACTCCTGCAGGGGAGGGACTGTGTGAGAGACTTGCTCCGGCAACAGGGAGAGGAAGCTCCTCAAGGGACTAGAGGGGGAGGAGAAGAGTCCTGCGGGGAGCAGGAGCGGGGGAGCAGGGAAGTGCACCAGCCGGGGTGGCGAGAGGGCCGAAAACGGTGCTTGCTGCTGGGCCACCGGGGAAACAGGAGCTTGAAGCCTCTGCAAGGCGGGAAGCCCAGCCCTGCGCAACCACACAGGCCCCCAGGCTCCCGCAGAAATGCCTAACAGCAAGCTGGGAACTAGTAGAAGGGGCAACTGACCCGCCCATTGCCGGAGACAAAGGCCATACCGCCCATGCCTGGGAGGGGCTCATCACAGAGGCCGCATAACGGACTCCTCGGAGAGCTGGTTGACTTGGAGGACTGGCACTCGCCCCGGGGGAGCGGGGCAGTGTTGGTGGACCCCAGGCACTGTTGATGGACAGGGGCTGCCTCTTCTGGGAACTGCGGGGGCGGGGCCAGTCATCACAGGGACCTGAGAGGTTGCAGGCTGCCCTGCAGGGGTGCCGGGTGCTTGTCGAGGGCAGGAATCTCCACCAGGAATGGGAGGGGAGACCCTGTGGGCTCCAGAATACCGGCAGCCCTAAAACCCAGCCAGGCTGTGGAAGGCCCAGCCTACCTGGGGGCTGACACTCAGAATCAGCCCTGACTGTGATAATCAGAGGCCCTGCTATGCCAAGACCAACTAGACTATAGACTGCAAAGACCTGACCAAGAAAAAGAGGCAGCCTCAGGAAAGGAATTGCTGCTAATCTCAACCACCTGAGTTATACCAAGAGCTATATGAACTATTAATCCCCAACATGTCCTTTTCAAAAGTTACTTCCCACATATTCTTAATCCCCCCCCCCACACCTCAATCCACCTAAATACCCAAAACCCTCCCCCTACTCTTGAATTAAAGTCTACTCACTCTCTGGCTACTACGCATTCGCAGTCCTCAATCTTCAATCTAAGTATTCCTCCCTTCACCAGCCACCTAAACCCTTTCTT
>PVIW01008003.1:0-65780 GCA_004026585.1 Noctilio leporinus | reverse complement strand
CTTCCCATCCACGAACATGGTATATGCTTCCATTTATTTGTGTCTTCCTTGATTTCTTTCTTCATTGTTCTGTAGTTTTCTGAGTACAGGTCTTTTACCTCCTTAGTTAAGTTGATTCCTAGGTACTTGATTTTTCTTGTTGCTATGGTAAATGGGATTTGTTTTTTCGCTTCTATTTCTGTTGTTTCATTATTGGTATGCAAAAATGCTTTTGATTTCTGGATATTGACTTTATACCCAGCTATTTTGCTAAATTTGCTTATTAGGTTGAGTAAATTTTTGGTGGAGCCAATCGGGTTTTGTATGTACACTATCATATCATGAGGTGCAGATATTTTAATGTTTTCATTTTAGCAGTTGATTTTGTTCAGGTTCCTGCCTCTCCAAGTGTGACATTCAGGTTTCTCACTTTTATCTGTTATTAAATTAAAGGTTTTAGGTAGATTTAAGTAGAAAACTTTATTTTTTAGGAAATATCTGTTTCAAAGTAATGGCATTTCCTTTTGGGACACAAAAATATTTATATATGGAGATATAACTGGGATATTTATTGTCACTAATAATGAAATTACCATTTGCACTAAGTTTTACTTATAAGTTATAAAAACTTTTAAAATAGGTCCAGAGAAGTTAATAAAGTCCTGATCACAAGCATTTAAGAACAACACATTTGGATTTTCTTCCAGCCTTTCTTTTTCCCCTTACATTATAAGTGCAATATCTGAAACATTGAACACAATGATAATTTCTATGGTGCTAGTTCAATCGTGTAATGTTAATACTAAGTATACTAAAATTTATGTTTGCACAATACTTATTAGATCCTTTGTGGCATTTTAAATATTAAAAAATGATTTTATTCATTATTTTTAGAGGAGAAGGGAGGGAAGAAGATAGGGAGAAGAAACATCAGTGTATGGTTGCCTTTCACCTGCCTCCAGCTGGGGACCTGGCTAGAGACCTGGCTTCCAGCCTAGTTATGTGGCCTGATTGAGAACCAAACCAGCAGCCCTTGGGTTCGTAGGCCAGTGCTCAATCCACTGAGCCACACCAACATTTTAAATATTTTTGTTCAAGAGTAAGGCTTCATTGTTTTTTGTAGATAAAAGCACTATATTTTATTACATATATAATTTTCTATATCTTGAAAATAATAAGTTTTTGAAGTTGAAATATAATAAATATATATGGATTTAAAATGGTATTAAGAACATAACTGGCAAAAAAATTCATTTTTCTTTTGAACTGTGTTTTTAAATTTCAACTAAAAAGTAAGCTATATGTGTTCAAAAATTGCTATTACACTTTGTACATTCTCCCTCTATCTTTCCCTTCTTCTTTTTCTTTCTGTTCCATTTACTTCTTTTTGTTTGTAGGTTACTGCCATGATAGAAATCACCATAACTGATGATGCTGAATTTGAACTTATGGAGACTTTCAGTATTTCCTTAACCATGGTGACTGGAGGTGGCAGACTTGGTGATGACACTGTGGTGACTGTTGTTATTCCACAAAATGATTCTCCATTTGGAGTGTTTGGATTTGAAGAAAAGACTGTAAGTGAACTATGTTGGGGGAGTGGGCAGTTACAAAGTTATTCTGTGTCATTTTTAGTAGAAAGCTGTCTTTCATTTTTTAAAAAAGAAAACCGCTTCATAACCTTTCACTTGTGATTCAGTTCGCAAAGGTGCTTTGAGTTGGCTATTGAATTAGGGGTCAATCATCCAATCTATGAAGTTTGGTAGTAAAGAGAATTCTTATATCAGGCAATTCCAAAGGGGAACAGATTCCTACTTATCGGGTATAAGAGACCAAGATGTACAACCACTGCAAGAGAAAGAAACTGTAACCAATTATTTGTGCAACTAGGCTTAGTGACTAGTACTAAATTATCCCTCCATCTTAAATATAAAATAAAGTACTCTAAATTGTATCATAATTATTATTACATGGTAATTATGTCATAATTATGACTTGATCTTTTAATGAAGGTTCTAAGATGAAATAATTATGAAAACATTTATTTTTGGATACACCATAACTTTTCTGGCTCCATGTGTCACTGCTGTTTTTATTTAATCACTTGTATGTAGTCAGTAAAGCACTATTGATCATTTTAAATGATAACAAGTTTCTCTAATGCGCACTGCCATTACTGTTCCATGGATGCAGCGTTAGACCTACTACTTGCCTATCAATTCTGGGCGTCTAGCCCATCACTTGTCAAATGATTTGCTCACTGAAATGTCAACTTCATAAGACAATGGAATCCATAACAGGGACAGAAGAAACTTCTACCATAGCCTAATGAGACTCTTTCTTCCCTGGGAAAGGAGTAAGTGGAAGTAAGTGTTTGGAAGGAGTTGTAGATTCACAAGTGAGTAACTATGAATTTCCCCAGGCAACATAAAAAGTCTAGGAAAATACAAAAATGCATAAGAAAAAAGTATCTTTTAATTTACTACCCTGAGATGTCTCTAATATTTTACTATGTTTTCCATCTAAGCTTTGCATATATATATAAATATTTGAATACATATGAATTTGTAATTTAATTGTTATAAAATGTCTCTGTTAACTTCTGGAGTTAGATAAAAGGTTCAGGGTTTAGTAATCAAACCTCTAATTGGTGAAACCCTGTACTAATGCTTTTAGCATTGTCACAATTTTTGGACTTAGATACTGGATAGCTTATTTACAAGCTCTTTCACTGCCCCCAGGAGGGAAATGAAGAATTATGTTAGTATTCATAAATAATTTTTGTTTATTCCTTTTATTTTAAATACTGTAGTGCATAAACTTGACTGAACCCTTGGTCTGGGATCTCATAGCTCATTGCAATAGCCTAAAATTTCTAGTTTGTTTTACAATGTAAAAGTAAGGGTTGGGTCAGCCAAGCCCTTCTATGTTACCCTTCATAACCCTTGCAAGAGGAGAAAATGAATTGATGTATGTGAAGCACCTATGATGGGACTTTACACTGAGTAAGTGTCAATTGCTGTTTTTAGTATTGCTGGTGTTGCTATTTGCTTATTACCTGCCCTTTGTGGCTACTTTCCTACATCCTCTCTCTCTCTGCCAAAGGCTCACAATAACATGGAGTTTATCTTTTCACTCGTATCTATGGTAACACTGGGCACACAGTGAACATTCAGTTAGCCTTATTTGATAACAGATTAGATTCAGCACTGAAGAACATAGAGAAATGATCATTAATGCAAATCTGTCAAAATTAATAAGCTGCTCACAAGGACAGTGTGCTAAGTACACTAAAGGACTGGGAACAGCAGAGGCTCCAGGGAATCTTGGGAAAGCCAAGCGAAAATATTTTCTGTGAAAACAAAAAGGACATATATGTGTGGTTTGTTTATAATGTATTTTTTCTTTCTCATTTTGTTTCTTTCTTATTAATCTTTCCAGCTTCTGAGGGGTGATATGAATCACACTGGGTGTGGTGTCAAGCATCTTAACTAGATTCCAGACTCCTCCAAATATAAGTACAGATAGCTGGCCCTCAGATTTCTGTGAGGTTGTTAAGCTTAAGTATGTGCCAGAACTGACACATAATAAATTTGTTATTTTTTTCATGCACGTGTCCTACATCAGTTTCCTAATTGGGTCTTACATACACCTCTTCTTCAGCTGGCGTCTCAGGTCCCAGACCCTTTCCATCTTTTGGCTCTGTCCTCCTCTGGGTCCTGGGAGTCCCCTCTAGTCCCCTGGAAAATGGGGAAAAGGAGACCTAGAGAATTGTATGAGAAGTGGGTGACCAGACTATTAGTAACATATGTTCCTTCTGTTTATTTTTTAGTCAAAATTCAGTCACTTTCTTCATCTAGTTGCAAGAGTAGCTAGAAAATACCACGTAGCTGAAAGCCTAGAACAAAAAGGAAATGCAGTTTGGTGAGATATCTTTTCTGCCCCATGATGGTAACATGACATGGGTAGAATTCTAAATTCAAAAGTTGCAGTCATTGTAAATAGAAATGAAATGCCGTTTGTTGCTTTTTAATTAATTAATTAATTGATTTAACCTTACTGGATTTATTTCTCTTTCAGGTAATGGTTGATGAATCCCTTCTGTCTGATGACCCTAATTCATATGTGACATTGACAGTGGTCCGGTCCCCAGGAGGGAAAGGAGCCATCCGACTTCAGTGGACTGTAGATGAGATGGCTAAAGGTGACCTCAGTCCTTTGAACGGGACACTTCATTTTGATGAGGTATAGTCAGCATCAGGACTCCTACTGTTTTTCTCTAGCTGCTTGATTTTCTTCTCTCTAGTCTTACAAATTCTTATGATAGTATTCAGTATGTTTGAACTTTTCTTTGAAATTAAATGCACTGTGGGGAAAATCACAAAAATGCACACACACACATATACACAACCCTAGATGGCTGAAATCAAATTTAGTGTAGACCCTGCCTCTATCTCTCTATCAGAACTGCTGTTTCTCAACATTTTCTTTGCTGATTGAAAGCCAAATCAGTCAACGAAACCAGACATCTGGGTATACACTCCATCTCTACCCATTATGGAACACTTGCATATATTTGATCACAGAGTTTTGTCAATTTTCCCCTTTAAATATCTATTCTCACTGCTCCTCCTTCTCTTATCATGTCTGTGACAGTGCTTGCCTCCATGATATTTTATTGGGCTAAGTTTTTTTAACTCTGTTCCAAGGCGTTCCCCTTCTCTGTCCATTATTTGTGCCACTGGTAAGGTTATCATTCTACAAGTTATGGGGTGTTGTGTCACCCCCTGCCCAGTGGCGTTCTCTGACCTACGGAAATTCAAGCTCTCTAACACGGTACACGAAGCCTCTCATAGTGGAATCCTGTCTGTACCTTCCACCTTGCTTTTAGAATCATATTTGCGTACACCTTTCCTAAATAAATGAGATGGAATAGGAAGGAAATTAATTAAAACCAGAAAAATAGAACTGATGAATAAGTTTTAAAAACCTTACAAAATGAGAATTGACAAAGAAACAACCGTTCAAAGAGAGAAAATACTGAAAATTGCACAAACTTCAGTATTGTAGATATAGAAAATCTAAATAGATGAATTTTCACAAATGACATAGGAATAAAAGTTTAATATGGGAGTAAAAGCTCCCGAGGTGGTTTTCTGAAGTAATTCAACCAAGTATTTAAAGATCAGGTAATCCCAATACTACATGGTTTATATCTAGTTTTGGGAAGTCTATTGAGCTTTTTTCCATGCTTTCAACACCAAACAACACTGAAACAAAATACTTTTTTTCTTTCAGTTTTCTGATAGGTGATTAAGGGGTTAATCAGCGAGCACCCTGGCAATTCATTTGTCACTTAACAGTCTACCACCATACTTGAGGTGTTTGTTGCTCCAATGGCATTAATGATCTCAAGCCAGATGTTGCAGATGTTTCTTCCACTCCTTTCTCAGATCCTGAAGGATGATGACTCAAGAAACATCTGGTTTGCATGTCCTAGTCATGATCTAAAAACTTCTCATCTGGAGTGACAAAATTTAGAGATTACTTTCAGATTTCTATAAAGATTTTCCTCAGTAACAATGAGCAATAATTTCCAGTTACCCAATTCTAACTGCTAGATCTACTTTCCAGATGACTAGGAAAGTTTTCTGGTTTTGAGTGGGACATCCTCATTAAAATGGCACAAAAGCTGATCTTTTCCCCATGGAATTAGATGATCATTTTTGTAGAGTACTGCATCAGGAGAGATGGGTTTGTAGATCACTCTGAACTTGACTCTATCTGGTTCTTCAGTCAACAACCTGGTGGGTTTCATATACAACCGCACAACAGCTTCACTGCTCAGAGTCTCCAATTCACAATATACAGTAAATAAAATGGGTAGGGTAATTTACTGCATTCCATGAATTAAAGATTTTCCCTGAATACATTTAATAAGGTCTGAGGCAGGAAATGTACATTTTTCTGGAAATTCTTATAAAGGTTTTTTTTTAAAAAAGTACAGCCACTATAAAGTAGATACAACAAGTTATGGAGAACAACTTGAATGAAAAATATTTAAAATATCAGGAAAATGTTAACTATGGAACTGAGATGTACTTGAGAAGGAATAAACAGCAGAATTCAACCTGCAGGAAATTAATCAGTGATGCATAGGATAAAAATGTTTTATTTGCATACAGAGGAAAAGATAGAAAAGGAAAAGGTAAAAATGATACCTGCTATGGCTATGACCCCAAGTATTAATCTAGTTGTCCTGCTTATACTTGCTTTCCTTTGCTCCTTCTATTCTACCTGAAAACTTAACAGATATTCAAAAAGTGACTAAGTGTAAGGGAGAGAGGAAAGGAATAATAATGATCACCCTTGAGATCAATACCTCTGGAAGAATTGGGAAGGAAGCAGGAATGGGTAGTGGGCAGAATCAAAATGTAGTAGTAGAAAGATAGCCTTTATAAATGGCAAACCAATGACCTAAAATTTTAGATCATACTGCAACCATTTAGCTCTCTTTAAGAGATTGAACTTTCAATAGTTGAACATTTTTAGTAAATGTGGAAGTTATATTGAATTTTTTTTCCTTTTGGCTACTAAGAACCTGTAGTAGCATTTAAAGTCAGAGCTAATTTTTGTGTAGTAATTCTCCTTAGAAGCAGCCCATAATTCTAGGGGACAAAAAGGAGATACTTTTAAAAATGCTTATAGCCCTGGCTGGTGGCTCAATAAATAGGTGCCAGCCTGTGAACCCAAAGGTCGCTGGTTCGATTCCCAGCCAGGGCACATAACCAGGCTGCAAGCCAGTCTCCAACCAGGTCTGTAGCTGGAGGCAGGTGAAAGGCAACCATACATTGATGTTTCTCTCCCTCTCTGCCTCTCTCTCTTCCCCTCTCTCTAAAAATAATAAATAAAATATTTAAAAAAATGCTTGTAGACATAAACATATCACTACTGAGAACATTCCAAATGTAACTTTAGTCAATCTGAAGAATTTATTTCTGACATTTGATGTAGACAGAGTCCCAGAAGACCATTATATTACACACACTTCAAGACACTGTATTAGAGAAGGACAGGCGTTTCACTATTCAACTGGTGTCCACTGATGAGGCAGAAATATCTCCAGTGAAAGGTAAGTTCACATTTTTGGGAAATTGAAAGTAGGTTCTCAGAAAGATGTAACCAAATAATAAATAGTACTAAAATAGGTAACATTAGGTTTTATAATTACTAAAATATTTCTCAAAACAGAAAGATGTCTTTTTCCACCCATGTATTACAGCTAAAGAATTTTGTAAAGTAATATTATAGTACCCAGTGTTAGTAAGGTCATATATCCAAGATTTCATACAACTTAACTGTATGATTTTTTAAAAATAAGTGCTTCTTTTAACAATTTTTATGAAATAAAATATGGAAGCTTCCTAAATGATCCATTTAAACAAGTAAGAGACTGGTTAAGTATGACAGAATACTATGCAGCTATTCAAAATAATATGACATAAAAGGTTTTAATTACATTAAAAATTAAGTACACTTAAGTACATGGTTAATTACATGTTTTAGACACAGCCAGATAGCCAATAGCCGTGATCTGGAAAATGATTACTGTAGAAGCAAGTTATTTGCTAAGCCTCTTCAATGCACCAAAGTGTTTAAATGTCTTCATTGGTAAAATGAGCATAATAGTATCTAATTTACATGGTTACTAAGAGGATTAACTCATAAGATTAGTAAATGTAGTAAAGTACTTAGAACATTGCAGGCATGAACTAAGTGAACAGGTGTGTTTGCTACCTAAGTTGTATATATATACATCTTTAATTTAGGCAGTGCATCAATAATCATTCGGGGAGATAAGGGAACTTCTGGAGAAGTTGGGATAGCACAATCGTCTAGGCACGTCCTCATTGGGGAGCCCTCAGCAAAATATAATGGTACCGCTATCATCAGGTAAGGACGCCATAGTTTTTCTTTATTTAGGTTGGGGTTTTAAAGTTTTGTGTAAATAATTAGCATTTTTATACCTTAAATACATTGTTCTGAATGCACACACATTTTCAAGCATTGTTATTTTATATGTTAGTAACATTCTCTGGAAAGTAGAGCACATTTTTGGTACAAATTGAAGACAAGTCTGACTTACTCTGTTGAAGTCAGATTTTGTGGAGGTTTCTGGCTGTTTCTTGGATAAGTTACACAACCCATACTGCGGAAAGCACATTGCATTAACATCTTTTGGCCTTGTCTGTGGCTGGTCATCTCTGTAAGCTTGTGTGTCTTAAGCTACAAAGTCATTCCTTAGAAAATCATCTGAATCAACCATTGTGTGGGTCTAAGTGTTCTAAAATTAGGGCCATTATATAACTATGAGATGATTATAGGCAACTTGTTTACAGTTCTTTCCATGAGGAGTGGGATAATAAGTAACAGTGAAGTAGCTGAATTTGTATTAAAACTTTACCTTTTTGATAGTTTTTCCCTTAGCTTTGCATGTGAATATGTTTCCTGTTCTTTAGAGAACTTTGTTAGGCTACTAACATTTTGTACCTTGTGAATGGAGTGAAAAATCTATAAGCAACTTTTTTTTTCATTCCTTTAAACCTTTTACTTTTAGTATTCAGCCTTTGCTAGTATTCTTGTCAAGCAGATTTACATGGGTTCAGTACCCTGAGTGTTACTATCTTGGAATTACAAGACTTTCCTTTGGTTTATAGTTGATAGATATGATTATTTAAATGCATAATGTTTTTGAAACACAAAAAAAGTATTGTTGAAAGACATGACAAATATCTAGGAAATATTCATTCAATAAAAATGTACTGAATATACGTGTGTGTTGTTGTAGCCTGCTCCGTGACCCAGCGATGTGGGGGGAGGTCACAGTGTACTGGAGGATAGTCCCCCCATCTGTGGGGGAGTTTGCTGAAACATCAGGAAAACTGACAATGCGAGAAGGACAGTCTGTGGCAATGGTGGCGATCCAGGTTATTAATGCTACTGGTTTCCGTTATGACCTTTGCTCTGTGTGTGTATGTGTGTGTGTGCATGTGTGTGTGTGTGGGGATTGGTTGGTGGGTGGGGTGGTGGGAGGTGGCTAGCATCTCAGACTTGTTGCTTGTGTGATAGATCTTTTTCTCTTTAAATGTTGCGGCTTCCGCAGCTGATGGCCCGTTTTGCCTTTCTGTAGGCTTTGCATGATGACATTCCTGAGGAAAAGCGTTTCTACGAGTTCCAGCTCACCGGAGTCAGCGAGGGCGCAGTGCTGAGCGAAGCGAGCAGCACCGCCAACATCACCGTGGTGGCCAGCGACCTCCCCTACGGCCGGTTCGCCTTCTCCCAGGAGCAGCTTCGAGTGTCGGAAGAAGTACAAATGGTAGCGTGTGAAATGCTTCAAGTCGGAACTGCTACTTTTGTTATTTATACTGAAGTAATCTTTAAAACTTGTTTCCATGTTCTTCTTATTGCACAGCTTTCACAAACTAATTTGCACCTAATGTGGTTTGAGCATCTTATTTATACATTTTCAGAAATGTATATTTTCAGCATAATGCTGGTAAACAGAAATAGAGACAATAAAAAGTAAGTATTATCTAATAGATGACTCGTCTAAGTCAAATAACAAAGCTCTTCTCCATGCAGGTGAACATCACAGTCGTCCGTTCAGGTGGGTCCTTCTGCCCGGTGAGGCTCTGGTTCAAGACCGTGAGTGGGAGTGCCGAGGCGGGCGTGGATTTTATACCTGTGTCTGGGACGCTCCTCTTTGAAGCACACGAGATGGCGAAGAGCATGCACATTGAAATCCTTGATGATAACCTTCCTGAGGGCCCTGAGGAATTTTCTTTAGTCATTACAGAAGTGGAACTCCTTGGAAGGTAAAGTAAAAAAAGGAAAGTAGGAAAAGAAAACCAAACAGAAAGAGAGAAAGTAAAGATGCATGCTAGGTTGCGTAGCGAGTCATACAGAACTGTGAAATAGTTCTCTCCCTTCTCTTGCATAGATTTATGTCACATTAGAACAGTGTGTGGTAGGACATGATGACAAAGACCATTCACTATGCCTTGTCCTAAAGTAGAATTTTTTCCCCCTGAAAGTTGAAAGTATGTGTTTTCTCTTGTATGCAGCCACTCTGGGCAGCCAGAAAATTGAACATGGTATGAACGAGAGTAATTTTGGTAAGAAGTAGGGTAACTGTTCTCTAGGTCAAAGGTTAGTTGGCCTAGGTGACTTTGTTTCCTCCCTATTTTTATCTCTATGCTTGTGAATGGGCTGCAGTGAGAGATTTCTTTTTGGAATCATTGAAGACTGTATTATCTTCTCCTTGGGTAAATGAGGTAGCTGCTTGCCCAGTAGCAGTTTTATAGGAGGTTAAAAAAAAATTTATTCAGAGGAGGTCATTAATGTGCACCAATTTCCCATTGAAGATCAAGGATGAAGGGTATGGAGGCCCTCTCATTCTGATTTAGTGGGAGTGACTGAGTTAAAATGGGTAGGGAATACCTCCACACTGACAACCTTCACCAAACCTTCCACTAGAGTAATGTTTGCATTTATATCACTTCTAAGGGATGTTTTCATGTTCATGACAATGTTTTTGCATTTTATAAATGCTATGTTTTAAAAGATTTTGTAAAGTGAAGTATTTCACTAAGTGATTTAGGCTGAGTATATTATCATTCCACCTGGAAAAAAATGTTGTGGGATCTTAAATTTCCCAGGGGTGTGTCTGGTGATGGGAATGAATATGTACTAATATTAAATGTGTTAAAATTTAACCTGGTCACTCACTATTTCAGTAGGTAAAATTTGGTAAAAGTAGCTCATAAAGTACATGATTATATCACTGCTACTGACTAAGTAGGACTTGGAGTATTGGCCCTCAAAGCACTACCCTTTAAAGTAATCAATTTCTACATAAGTTAACTTCTGAGGTAACATGTTTCACCTTCCAGAGAAATTTCTATTCTTTCTTTGATCTGAAAAGTATTATAAACCCATTTGGCCTAGTTGCTAGAAAATGCATTACTTATCTACAACCCATCACAGACAATTAACAGTAACACTTATCATTTAGTATTTTAGTTTTCTTTTTCTACGTTTGCTTTTTGTATAATCTTATTGACCAGCTTTCAACCTTTTGAAACAAGGTGGGGTAAAAATACCAGGTAAATAGAGTTTGGAAATTATAGGGAGGGCTGAAATGGCTTACTGCCATATTTAGCTTCAGAAATTAACATGATATAAAACTCTGGGAGTCAGAACTTCTCCTTAATGGGAGTAATATCAATCTAAAAAAAGTTCCTTTGCATAAATATGTCATTAGTCAAGTGAACCACCATCTCTATTAAAGAAAAGAGGCATTGACTGTAATTGTTTTCCGCAGATATTAAAATATTTTCTTGAACCATAAAAGTTTAGCTTGAGATTTCTTCTACAGCATAACACTCATTATTTCTTTGAACTAACTCTCTCATTCTAACACTGTAAATTTCCATCCCAGAGGGTCTCCACCTTTGAGTGCACTGCAGTGGAATGCATGTTACCATTTTGGTCCATTCTGTAGTGTGCGTTCAGTGGCACATTGCTAGCTCCAGAGCTCCGTTTTACAACTTCTTCTCTGTTCCCTTATAGTTGCATTACCTCCCCATTGCCTAAGTTTAATAACTTTATATTAGTTTGGGTTTCATGCAGGCAGTGATAATTGCGAATAGCACAGAAATCTGTTTCAAACAGCATTTAATGGGGGGTAAAAAAGAGGAATATTTTAGTGCTGGGAATTTTAAAAAGTATTAGAATGGATAATAGGACTATGTTAAAGGAGCTAAGAGGACCATTCACCTCATGCTAGACAATTATGTACTCATTTTATTTTTTGTGACTTTGCAAGAGGGTATGATTTTACCATCCAAGAAAATGGACTTCAAGTAGATCAGCCTCCTGAAATAGGAGACATCTCCACTGTCCGAATCATAATAATGAAAAATGATAATGCAGAAGGCATCATTGAATTTGACCCAAGGTATACTGCCTTCAAAGGTAGGTTCAGTAACTTTATTTATAAATTCACTACTACTTTCTGAATGACAGGATACCTGAGGTAGATATTACCAATTTGATTTTTTTTAAAATTTTATTTATTATTTTTAGAGATGGGGGAAGGAAGAGAGGCAGAGAGGGAGAGCTAGATCAATGTACGGTTGCCTTTCACCTGCCTCCAGCTACGGACCTGGCTGGAGACCTGGCTTGCAACCTGGTTATATGTCCTGGCTGGGAATTGACCCAGCGACCTTTGGATTTGCAGGCTGGCACCTTATCTACTGTGCCACCAGCCAGGGCATCAGTTTAATTTTAATATGTATATTTTCCCTGTTTGTGGTGTGTGTGTGTGTGTGTATACCCACCTGTACATATATGTATATGTGCATGTATATACACACATGTTACATATATAACTTTATATGTATCTGTATATATCTTAACATAGTTATACACGTACTTAAAAATATATTTTGAATTACTTTTGGGCAGTCTTGAACCTTATTTATATGTGCCAAAAGCTGAATGGTTAGGAATAAGATAATTTAGAGAAATTATTTTTAACTTTAGGATTAATGAAATATTCATATTTTAAACATTTATGACTATATTTTTAACTTATGCAGTACTTAATTGTGTTTTGATTAGAAATCAGCAAATATCTGTTTTCTAATAAAGCACCATTTATTTGTACGTGGCACATGGAGGAGAAATGCCTATGCTGATGATGATGTAGGCTATTTAAATTCTTAATTATACTAGCTCCTGTAACTCTCAACTTGTGACAAACTTTATTCCTGCTACAAAACAAGTCATGAAAGTTTCAGTGATCATTCTTTAAAGTGATAAATGAACTGCGGACAAACTGAGCACTGGCACTGCACCATTTATGTTTAATTGCCATGCTTAACTGGACTGAATCTTAAGGAAGCGAGTTGCTGTGTCTGGCACGCCAGTTAACGGGAAATGCTTGTTGCAGTGGAGGAAGACGCTGGGACCGTCATGATTCCAGTGGTGAGGCTGCAAGGAACGCACGGCCTCGTGACGGCTGACTTCGTCGCTCAGAGCTCCTCTGTGGCTGCCGGTGGAGTGGGTTATGTACTGCATGGTGACTCAGTCACGTTTCAGCATGGGCAGAGCTTAAGTTTCATAAATGTCTCCATCCTTGATGACAACGAAAGGTAACTATTTAGTGATATCAGACATACAGCTGTCCTCTCCTTATCTGCAGGGGATATATTCTAAGACCCCTAGTGGATGGATGCCTAAAACTGCAAATAGTACTGAACCCTATACTACATACTATGTTTTTTCTTATGTGTACCTATGATAAAGTTTATAAATTAGGCACAGTGAGAGAATAGCAACAATAACTAACAGAATAATTACAGCAATATGCTGTAATAAAATATCTTAATATTCTACTTATCCCTCTTCTCATGATGATGTGAGATGATACAATGCTTTTGTGAGGAGATGAAGTGAAGTCAGTGACATAGCCTTGTGTGTAACCTAGTGTTAATCCACTATCTTAGTTACTTGAACAAAACACTGTGATACTGGGACAGTTAGTCTGATAACCCAGGTGACTACTAAGTGACTAAAAGTGGGTAGTTTATACATACACTTGACAAACGGATGATTCATGTCGCAGTTGGGCAGGACTGGGTCAGTGGGAGATTTCACCACATGCTACTTAAAATGGTGTGAACTTTAAAACTTGTGAGTTATTATTTCTGGAATTTTTCATTTACTATTTTCAGACCTCACTTGGCTGGAGGTAACTGAAACCACGAAAAGCTAAACTGCAAATAATGGGAGGCTACTTTAGTATGGGTATAAAGAAAACGTGAATATTGTGTTTTGATCCTTACCTAGATTTTGCACTTGGAATTTTAGATGATACATGTGGCTGATGGGAACCAAGTGATAAATGGGGAGAGGGTATGTGCACTGGGGCAGGGAAAAGGATTGGGAGACAATTGTGATTGTATGTTACTTCAAATACAGCAGTAATATATATTCTTTACCTTAAATTTGAAAGTCTAATCAGAATTCAGGAAGAGTTTGAAATTTACTTCTTGAATGCCTTAAGCAGTTAAAAAGAGAAGAAGAGCCCTGGCTGGTAACACAGTGGATAAGGTGCTGGCCTGCGAACCCAGAGGTCGCAGGTTCGATTCCCCAGCCAGAGCACATAACAAGGTTGCAAACCAGGTCTCCAGTCAGGTCTGTGGCTGGAGGCAGGTGAAAAGCAACCATACATTAATGTCTCTCTCCCTCTCCACCTCTCTCCCTTCCCCTCTTTCTAAAAATAATGAAATAAAATCTTTTAAAAAAAAAAAAAAGAGAAGAAGAAAGTCTTGACCAGCCCAGTTTATATAACATTGAGGTTGATCATTTATGCTTTTAGCTGAGCATCCTTTTCTTCCCACTTGGTGTGTGACTACTGTGCCTTGAATATGTATGACCAATTAGGAAAATGAGTAGTTATTTGGATTTCAGAGGCATTTTAATGTATTTAGACTGACCGAATTGATCCTCCTTTCTATGCAGAGAATTTGCAGAGCCCATTGAAATTATGCTCATTGGAGCTACTGGAGGAGCGGTCCTTGGGCGCCACCTAGTGAGCAGAATCACGATCACCAAGAGAGACTCTCCCTTTGGCGTTGTAAGATTTCTTAATCAAAGCAGAATATCTCTTCCTAACCCCAATTCCACAACGATTTTATTCTTGGTACTGGAACGCACTGGCGGACTTTTAGGAGACATTCAGGTATAGTTATTATTCCCATGGTTTTAAAAATAATTTTTGATAGTTCAGTTTGGCGTTGAATTTTCTTATGCCTCGAATACGTTTACTGATTTATTCACTATCAATAATATTTATTAGCCCTGGCTGGTGTCAAAGTGGATAAGGTGTTGGCCTGCGAACCCAAAGGTCGCTGGTTCAATTCCCCAGCCAGGGCACATAACCAGGTTGCAAGCCAGGTCTTGAACCAGGTCTGTAGCTGGAGGCAGGTGAAAGGCAACCATACATTGATGTTTCTCTCCCTCTCTGCCTCTTTTCCTTCCCCTCTCTCTAAAAATAATAAGATCAAATCTTTAAAATAAATTAATTAAGTCAACTCCATTTCTATCTTTAAAAAAATAACAATATTTATTAATTATTTAGTAGTTGTAAAGTAGTTTCCAAGTCCTGTGAGGCACAGGAAAATGTGTGAGGCATACAGCTGTCCTCAGTGTACTGCTATACTCAGAGAACTTTTGAGAGCACATTAAAAATTAAATGACTGGAGCCCTGGCTGGTGGCTCAGTGGATTGGTGCCAGCCTATGAACCCAAAGGTTGCTGGTTCCATTCCCAGTCAGGGCACATAAGCAGTTTGCAAGTCGGGTCTCCTGTCAGGTCTGTAGCTGGAGGCAGGTGAAAGGCAAATATACATTGATGCTTCTCTCCCTTTCTTCCTTTGTCCCTGCCCTTCTCTCTGCAAATAATGAAAAAAATATTTAAAAAATGCAAACATTTAAAAAAATGATGGATTCTGGTAGAATGCATTAGTTCAGTAAGTATTTGTTGCAAGCTTTCACTTTTGTGGGCACTAAGAACCCACTGGTGAACAAGACAGACCTTGTCTCTGTTCTCATAAAGTTTTTTACAACAAATTTATTTACGCAAATAAATAAAAGGAAGATGAACTGATAACATTAAGAGCTTTGCAGGAGTGTAAAATCAAGAGACACCATCACTTGTGACCTGCTGGCTACTCTAGATTGGATGGTGAGGGTGTGAAGACAAACAGAAAGCTGGATGTTGAGAAACAGGTGGTCATGTCACTGTTAGAGGGATGAGTTTTTGAGGAGAGGAAAGGCCAATGCCGATCTATCAGCCTGGTGCATTTGAGGTCCAGAGAGGTCCATGTTGTGAGGGGCTAGATCATTGGTTTAGTAGGTGTTTGATCAAGAGAACCTCCTCAAACAAATTAAAGATTTTATGCCAAGTGTAAATAGGATGGCATTAGAAAGTTTTAAGCAGGGGACTAATGTTGATGCCACTGGGTTGTCATTTTAAATAGCTCACTTAGGATGGTTATGAGGAAAATGGACTGTCAAGAAGCAGGATTGGCAGTTGGGAGGCTATTGCCCACTATTGTCCAGGGCAAAGCTGTCAGCTTAGATAAGGGTGGAGATGGAGATGGAGATGGCGGGAAGCGAATAGACATTATGTTTTGGACAAAAAACTCATTGGGCTAGTGGAGGCTGAGGAAAAGAGAAGAATCAAGGATAACTGCTAGAATGTAAGTTTTAGCAACAGGTTAGTTGTTGCTCACTGAAGTGCTAACGCTTGGGAGGGAATCAAGTGTCCTGTTTGGCCATGTTCATCTGAGGCAGCTATGAGATAGCCCATGAAGGGATCAGGTAGGTGGTCAGGGGGATGATCAAGTGCCAGTTCTCGGGGAGGGGTTGGGGAGATATGGGGAAGGTCTTGACACAAATGCAGATGTTAGAACCTATGAGGCCGAAGCAGCAAGAAAAAGAAATGTGAAGGATACAGACCTGAGTCCCAGGCTCCCAGCATTTAGGGATCGGAGGAAAGAGAATTAGCAAAGAGGATTGAGAAGTAAAGGAAGAGGAGAACTAGGGAGGTATGGATCATGGAAGTTTCATGTAAGTCAAGAGACACAGAGCACAATGTTTTAAGAAAAAGGAGGTGATCAGTGGTATATATGCTGATGAAAGATAAAAGAAGCAAAGTGAAATGCCCCATTTTCTTTCTTCATGTATGTTTAAAAAGAATATATAATTTTAAAATATAGGAACTTTAAAAATACATTTATTATAAAAACTCTTTCTGGGGGACAGAGGGGAGCAAAAAGGGGATGGATGTAATACAACAACAATAAAATTTTTAAAAAAACCAAAAACTCTTTCTTTACCAGGTAATGAAAATTTCTGTTCATTTTATGAGGAATTTAATTAAGTATGTTGAGAAGAATTTGTGCACCCAGCAGACTTTTCATGTGGTTTTATTATTCAAATAGGTTTTGATGGGTAAGACCTGTGCATATAGCAAGACAGTATAGTGCTCATATATTTAAAATTTTTTATATCTCTCTAAAATATACTTTTAAGTATGTATTTTTATATTTTTGTTATCCTGTGATGGTGAGAAATGAGCAGGTAGTTATATTTTTCTTTTCTTGTTAAACAGTGTTATTCATGAAAACTGATATTCTATAGTTTTGCAAATATCATTGTTTAAACATTTGAGTTGATAACAGGAATTTTCTGGAGATGGTCTAGAAAATTTTTCATGTATTTTAAATACCTCCTCTCCTGAAAAGTAATTCTTGGTTTAAAACTAATCCTATCTCTTTAAAAAAACACCCTGCAGGTGGACTGGGATGTAGTAGGGCCCAATTCTCAAGAAACCTTACCGCCACAGAACAGAGACATTGCAGACCCAGTGAGCGGTTCCTTCTACTTTGGAGAGGGAGAAGGTGGAATGAGAACTATAATTCTGACAGTCTATCCTCATGAAGAAATTGAAGTTGAAGAGACTTTTGTTATTAAGCTTAAACTTGTGAAAGGAGAAGCCACATTAGACCCCAGAGCTAAAGATGTTACATTAACAGTAAGTCTGGCTTTATTTTTCCACAAAATTTTTGATGGTTGCATTTTTTGAAATTCTACAAGCTTATGATGAATTGGAAGTTATAAAACCAAATGGAGTTACAATAATTCCTATAGTGGTTTTATTAGCTTCTTACATAGCCTGATTATTGGTATTGTTTCCAAGAAGGTTTTAATACAGTGAAAAATACTTATTTTATCCTCTTCAAGAAAATTTGGTGTTTGGGGAATTTTGTGCTACTTTTTAGGGAGCAGGTATTTGTGATATCATCCTAAACATTGGATATCTTTGCCATCAAAGTCCATGAAATTTATTAACTAATTACAAGTCTGACTGTGTGAAGGAAGAAAGGTTCTTGTTTGATTAGCAGTGATGTGTTAGATTAGATTTGAATTCAGCATATTTGATGTGAACAACCCAGTGCGTCAGGGCAGAAAGTGCTTGGACCAAGGCTACTGAAATCAATAGAAAGAAATGGACATCTTTTAAGTGTGGAAAATACTCTTTTTTGGGATCTGTATCAGTTATGTTTTACCAGAGAAATAGAGAGGGTGAGAAGGTGCAGGAAGGAGAAAGAGAAAGATTGACGTTGACTATGGGAACCAACAAGCTCACCAAGCTCTGGGTTTTTCTGTATCGAAATCTTCAGGTGATGAAGAGGTTGACAGACTCAGCAGAGTCTGACATTCCGTACTCATAAAGGATTCCAAAACAGTATGGCAGAATCCGAACAAGCCATCCCGTTTCCCAGGTTAATTTGGCAGGAAAAGAAATGGCAAGCAGGCAGTCTGGCAGGCAGAAAACCCAGCAAAGAGTTGAAGTTGCAGTCTTGACTGAGTTTTGTGAGGCAGGCCATCAGGCTGTAAACACACAAAGATTTCTAAGGTGAGGCAGAATACCTTCTCCTGAAACCTTAGTGTTTGCTCTTCAACTAATTGGTTGATGCCTATTTACATTATTGAGGATACTCTTCTTTACTTCAAGTCAACTGACTGTAAATGTTAATCACATCTACAAAGTACCTTCACAGCAACATCTGGACAAGTGTTTGACCAAACAAGCACCGTAATCTTTATGTTGACATATAAAACTAAGCATCACAGGGCTCTTTTGCCATGCTCCACATTATATTATAACTAGTAGGAAGAAGTTAGCCAAAATTACCTGGTTATTTAAAACAGATAGAAGGCAGATAAACTTACATTGCGGCATCCATCAAATACTCTCCTTTCAACATTCTGCAAGTTGTACTTTTCCAGACACTTAGTTCCATTATTCTTGGGGAGTGAAAAAAGACTTGTCTTAGTTAATGATCAATGCTACAAAGGAAATTTTAAAGATTCATATAGTTAGGAGCATTATATTTAAGTATTATTTCTGTTTCTTCTGTCTCTTCAGCTATCTGTGTATTGATGCTAGATGATATATTTTCCACTTATTGTTGTTAAATGTGTAATTCACTCTGCTCTGTTTCTATTTTAGATACAAAAGTTTGGTGACCCCAATGGAGTGGTCCAGTTTGCTCCTGAATCTTTATCTGTGAAGACCTACTTAGAGCCATCAGCTCTGGAAGGGCCCCTGATCATTACTTTCTTTGTCAAAAGAGTCAAGGGTATTTTTGGAGAAATCAAGGTATCATTTTTCATTTGATTTTGAAGTAGAGGAACAATTTGCTTAACAAATATGGTTGAGAAGGACAGAGAAACTGTGTTATTCTAGTTAAAGGCTTTCATTAACTGGAAGGTCATGAGTTTTCAGAGAAGCTGAGAAGGTTCATTTCAGAACGTTCAGGCTGTTCAGCCAGCATCAACTGCCAGCAGTCTTTCTGCATTGTTACAGTTAGATTAGAGATCTTACTCACACTTAATCATGAAGGGTATGACTAAATTATTTTGTATTGTCTTGTTAGCTATATATCATGAAACTTTTTCTGCCTAAATCGCTGAATGAGTTTTGTAAATTGCTCAATGTATTCTCCAGGGCTTTACTTCTTAATGTAATATTTTCTCTTAGCAGCTGATTTTTAAGATGTTGCATTTGTGTGGTTTTTGATATAGAACATTTGAGGATGCCCTTGTAAATCATCAAGATACTTGTTAACAGATCTAGGTTAGTTGTTTTCCCAAAAACATATTTTGTGAAACTATGAGGTTACATCTTTTTCCGTAACCTGTACTTTTCAATTGAATCGTTATGGTCTGGAGGCTGAAAATATTTGGGAAATAACTCTTAATTCTAAGAAATGTAACAGGGTTTTTCTTGTAGTTAAAAAACAAGCAAATAATTCTGATATGAAGCATTAGATTACTCACTTTTTACCCTCAAACATTGTCTATGGCTCACTAGTGAATGTATTTGTGGTACTGGCATTTTAAAGTTAACCTGCTTCTCATTGTCTCTTCAAATTGTTATTATTTTACAAGAAGGTAAAAGGAGATTTTGTAATCTTGTCCTGCAAATTGCTTGGGACAGCCTGAAAGAGTTAATATGCTTTCAGGATACAGAGATCACTCAACTATACTTTCTAAACTCACTGCTTGGAGACATTGAAGTATAATGATTACAATTAATATTTCCATTTTGTGTATTAGAAAGGAAAACATCATTTAAATGATTTTGATTCAATTTACTGATTTACATATCATAGCTGGATTTTCTTCCCTTTTATTTTAGGTTTACTGGGAAATAAGTAGTCAGTTTGACATTATTGGAGACTTTCTTTCTACGAAAGGATTTTTCACCCTTGCTGATGGAGAGAGTGAAGTGAGCTTTGATGTTCATTTGCTCCCAGATGATGTACCTGAGATAGAGGAGGAGTACGTGATCCAGCTTATTGCTGTAGAGGGAGGAGCAGAACTGGACCCGGAGAGATGCATCGCCCAATTCTTCGTGTCTGCCAGTGACGACCCACATGGCGTGTTTGCTCTGTATGCAGAGCGCCAGTCCATGCTTGTTGGGAATTACCTTCGTAGATTCATCCAGGTTAACGTAACCAGGCTTGCTGGAACTTTTGGAGATGTGGCTGTTGGATATCGCATATCATCTGATCACAAAGAGCAGCCCGTTGTTACAGAGGATGCTGAGAGGCAGCTGGTGGTCCGTGATGGTGCCAGGTACCAAGTGGACATGGTGCCAGTGAAGAGTCAGGTTTGTAGTATTTCTTTTGTCTTGATCATTTTAATCAAACTTCTTCCGTGACAGCCCAGACTTACCTCCTGATCAATTTAAATCTTACTCATATATTTAAATGTAACCATGAAAAATGCCTTGGAAAATGCATAGTAATTATTGCATGATACATAGAAGGGAAATATTTGCAGATTATAAGCGAATAAATATATTTTAATTTGGAGATAAAATATTTTGTCTAGATAGTAGCAGGCATTTATTTAGTACCTAAAAAGTTCCAAAAATTATTTCAGTTGCTATACGTACACACCCTGCTGCAACACATGCACATATACACGCAGGATACTTGTGGAAGGGGAGAAATTTAGGCTTTCTTGTGGGACTGAGAGTTTGGAGGGGCTACATGAGCACAGAAACTGGTACCTGCTTTTCCCCTTGAATCTGGAATGTAGGAAATCAGCTCTGACTTTCTGTGATGGTAATAAAGGAGATGGCAGTAGACTGCTGTGGCAAACATTTGGGGTGAGAGTGATAAGAATGCGTGGATTTCCTATGAATCAAGTAGATATTTCAGCAGGCTTTCTAGGTCTGAACCACAGAAAGTGATTTGAGTGACTCTTCTTTTTCTTTTTAAAAAATCCTCACTTAAGGATATGATTATTGATTTTAGACAGAGAAGGAGGGATGCAGGAGGAGGGAGAGGGAGAGAGAGAGAAACACTGATTTGTTGCCTCTCATATGCTCCCGGACAAGGGATCAAACCCAACCTAGGAATGTGTCCTAACTGGGGATCAAAATCACAACTTCTTGGTGTATGAGACAATGTTCCAACCAATTGAGCCTCCCAACCAGGTCATGAGTGATTCTTTTTCTTACGCCTTCCTAGGATGGCATATAACTAGTATTATTCTGTATGCATAGGAGAGAAGTTAATTTATTTTGTACATGAGATACATTATGGCCCTGGGGATTAATTATCTCATGGTTGAGAAAGGCTGCCATAGAGGGCAACTGGAGTAGAACAATCTTGAGAAAAATCTGCAGAGTGCATGGCGAAGCTAGGAGAGAATCTGAAAAAGGTCATTATCTCTGGAGGAAGGGCGAGGAGTGGAATTCTGAAGTCTTCGAGGAAAAATGTACATCAGTTCCATGAAAGGCTCAGAACCTGGGTGCTTGTCTTCATGGAATGATAAAGTCAGCTAGTGTTAGGCAAGAAAGGACTACAGCAGCGAGGCAACATTTTGTCATTCTCAAACCCTGTTCTGTCCCACACTTGAAAGTGCTAGAGGTTGGTAGAAAGGTCGAAAGAGGGCAGGAGTTTGAAACATTATGCCATGACCTCTTTCCCATTGCAGATCCTAAACCACAAATTAAAACAAACAAATAAACAAACAAAAAACAAACTGAGGAAACTGTATGTGTAGTGGAAGTTTTGATTGATTTATCTTCCTGAAAGCCTCAGAAAGCCTCAAGATTTACCCATAATGAATAGTGGAAAGAAATGCCACAAAGCAGTAATAGGGAAAAAATGAAGCAGCTTCTTCTGTTTCACTAAGTTTAGCCCACTCAGGAATTGATTATCTTTGTTTCATATAAACTTCTGATCAATGAAAAATAGGCTGCCATTCAAAATAAGCAACAGGCATGTTATACTAATTCATACTTACAATGTAGCCTTTTTCTTTTTTCCTCACTTGAGGGCATACTTACTGATTTTAGAGAGTGGAGAGAGAGAGAGAGAGAAAGAGAAAGAGAAAGATTGATATGAGAGAAACATCCATCTGTTGCTTCCCGTACACACCCTGACCCGGGGACCAAATGGCAACTAAGGTGTGTGCCCTGATTGGGAATCAGATCTATGACCTTCAGTCTACGGGCTGATGCTCCAATCAACTAAGGCAAACTGACCAGGACCTGTGTAGCCTTTTGATTTCTCATGCACTCAAATCTTTACTTTTGTTGTTTAATAAAGGAGAAAATGGAGGCTTTTTAGTGAGACATGGGTTCCATAATTCCTACACCTCTGTAGTTCTTTGGGACGTTGACTTAATGTCACAACCCTATTGTATCCATTTCTAACCTCTGTTTCCTCCTTCTAAAAATTCTCAAGACTGGAATAGAGTGCAAAGCTGGGGAAATAAGAGGTGGATTAATTTAACCAGAATATTATTTTATAAAGCCTTATTTACAAATGATCAGTTTTTTACAATTTATATACAGTGTGCTTAAATTACATAACTTAATTATGTAATTATGCAATAATGTGAAAATTTTGCAGACATATCTATGTAACATCACCTTCTAAACGCATTCAAGTTATAATCTGATAATGAACACAAGGGAACATGTTTTCAGCTTTTCTAGGAATAATTTTACTTTATATATCTTGTATTTACAGTAAGATTTCACTTGACAGACAACAAAACATGGCACAGGGAAGATTGGGTCATTTTATTATTTTACTAGGCAATGTGGAAAGTATAAAATTATTCTCAGAATATGTACAGGGAGCCAAAAATACATTATTTATATTACATGGATCAAACCATTGATCTGCCTAACTCTGAAATTGTCTCTTCTGAGTCCTACCTGGAACATTTTGAAAGATGGTAGTCCACTTTAGAGTTTTAAAAACTTAATGATATAATTTAAAAAGATAGTTTTTTTAATACATATTTCAATCACTTGTGAATTTTTCAGTATTTTTAAAACCTAGTTTAATTATTTTTTAAGTTATTGTTTTCAATAGAGAATAACAAAAGTTGACTAACACATGAAAGCTTCCTCTTATTTCTTTATTTTAATGTCATTTTTAATCATATTTGAAACTGGATAGGTTTCTTCTTTCTCTTGCTTTCTAGGACTTTGATGTAAGGTTAGATGTAGATTATATTAGGTGATGGTGTGTGAATTAGTGTCTGAGGATGAGTGTTTGGGGCAGGGTATAACATGCACTCAAACTCAGGATGGGATTTTTCAATGGTCCCCTCTTCCTAAATACCTGGGATATAATGCCTTGCTCTCTGAGGTTGGAAAGATACTAATGACAAGAGTTATACACAGTTCTACCTGTTCCACCATTCTGGTAAAATTTAGGACTTTGGACATGCCAGCCACAAATAAGGGCAAGGAGTCTTTGAATAGTCATTCTCCTTTAGGCTCTGGGAACTGAAACACTCTTGGTGATGGTTTAACACCAGGACTGGGAAGCATAAACTGTTATCTCTGTGGGCAGCAGCAGACTTCTGTGAACTACTTCCTGGTGATAAAAATCATTGGCCCACTGAAGAAACAGGTCTAAATTTAAAAGATATAAGCTAGAATGTGGGGAGAATATTGTATCTGTGGTTGAGTCGTTGATTCCAGCATTTATTGAGTGCTTACTCTGCACCAGCCATTGTTGTCACAGTAGATACAAAGGTACAAAGACACAGTGCCAGTGGTCATGGGGCTCCTTGTCTAGTACAGAAGGCTCATTGACCGCCAGTTGTAAAATGGTGGATAAGCAGGGTCAGATGTGCACAGGATATTACAGGGCTGTGAATTCTTTCCACTTGTGCTTAAATGCGATCAAGAATCATGGGAAATATGAAGAATAGTATTGGTGCTGCAGTTGTGGGTCAGGGAAATGGAGGGGTATATGGAGAACATGACCACTCCTAAGAGCCTTCAAGTTCCTCCTCAGATGAATTCACTTGCTTTTCTTCTGTAGGAAAACCAACTTTGTCTCAGGTTTGCTATTGCTACAGTTTAACTTTACTGTACAGTTACTGTGCCTTGAGGATTTGCTGCATCACACATCTGTGTGTGCTGGCTAGGCTGGTGAGCAGAGGAGCCTGATGGGGAGTGCATAGAACTGGGAGCCTGGCCCTTCATTCTTTAGGAAATAGGGATAAGAATCCTTAGCTGCCCCGCCAGTGAACTGCATGGGGAAGAAGGGGCACACCCTTAGAGGAAAGATGGGAGACCTAGAATTGATGTCAGCACACTGATTTATTTCCGTTATCTTAGCACTTGACCTGTGGTTCCTGTTCAGGGAATGTCATTTTCACGAAAATGAAGATTGATTAAATGAACGAGACATCTGTTACCCTCATGTTGCATGGCATTTGAAACCACTGTGGTGCATATTTTGCACATTTGAGGAGTGTGATGTATATTTAAGTACATTACATAATCATCTTTAAAAGAAGAACAACTCCACAGAAATGGTTATTTTTACATTCAATGAAGATGTATAGCATTTATAGTAATCTTCCAGGTTATGGGGTAACTTGGGGGGGCTTATCCATTATGAATAACTATTTTTATGGGAAAATTATATATGTAAAAAACTTTAAAAATCACCAGTTTTAAATGTAGGATTTCCTATATTTTGTCTGAGTCTAAAATTTTGAAAATTTATGATTTAATATACAGCATTAGCCATTATTTGTAAAATATTCGCATAATAAGTACACCTAAATTATCCATTTGAGGATATATCAGTGATTAGTTACTCTCAGTGAAGAAGAAGTTGAATTTTGCTGGTTTTAGGGGCTGACAGTATTCAGCTATGAGCTCTTTCCATTGCTGTAGCACTTGATCCTGTCAAGACTACTACCTCTTGTGAGTCCTGTGGTTCCTGATAGCATTTGCGAACACACAGAGAATTTGCAATTTTTTGTGTTTTTTTTAAATACCATATTACTATCACTTTTCACCCTACAGTCTTTATAACAGTGGTTTGTTTTTTACGACACCAGGGAAAGGGTATGGATTGATGAAACTGATACAAATACATCCTGGGGCGGTGTGCTAATGACTTATGCCAAATGTTAGTATTTTTCTCTGAAAAAAACCTTTTTTTACTACTAAAGTGTCACTGGTACTCTTCGTAGGTTTTTCTCTCGCTGGGCTCCAATTTTACTTTGCAACTGGTGACCGTGAGGCTCGTGGGTGGACGTTTCTTTGGCATGCCACAGATTCTCCAGGAGGCAAGATCTGCGGTGCTTCCTGTCCCTGAGCAGGCTGCCAATGCTCAGGTGAGCCGCCCTGGTGTCGGGAAACCAGCGGTCAGCTTTCACGGGAAGAACTTTCACGGCTCAGACAGAATTTCTTCAAACTTACTGTTTCCTTACATCTAAGTAATCCTGCCATTTGGCGGGGGGTGGGTGAAAAGGTTAAAGGGGTAAGAATTACAAGTTGCCAGTTACTAAAATAATCATGGCAATGTCAAGTCCAGCCCAGCATGGGGAATAGAGTCTATAATATTGTAATAACCATGTATGTTGTCAGATGGGTACTTCTAGACTTAATCAAGGTGATCTAGTATATAAATGCCTAATCACTATGATGTGCACCTGATACAAATAGAATGTATGTCAACTGTGACTGAAAAAAATTAAAGATTTAAAAATAAAATTATCCAAGTAATACTATGAATATCCAAGTAGACATTATGGATCTATTGTATGAAAATAATCTGTCAATTTTTTGACAAAAATATTAACAATAATTTGTCAATAAATTTCCTTTTTTGGAGTTTTAGAAAGTTGGTTTCTTGTAAAATTTGAATGTAAGGTACAGAATTTTTGAAATAACAGTCACCTGGAATCAGAATTTCTGGGTTTTTTTTTTCCTTAATATTGAATATTGAGGTATTTTATGCCAAATAATTAAAATTAGAATGAAACATCAGTTAATATTTCATCCTTTTTCATTTACTAACCTTGTGACCATTACCCTTTAATGTCCAAGGCTTTTTTCCTGCACAAGCTTGTGCTGATGTAGGTGTAGCCGTGAGAGCCTGGGACACAGTTGCACCTAAGCATTTGAATCTCCTGCCTGAGCTCATCGTAGGGAAGATCCTTTCCTCGCCACTTCATGAATCCCATGAGAATAAAAGACAGTTTGAAAGGTTTACTTCCAAGTGAGCTGATCAGTCAGTGTAGGAACAAGACAGGGCTTGTCTCAGGCTGTGGTAATTACGTATGTATTTTGAAACCATCATGAGGAATCATTGCATCCTCCTCCTTAAGCGGGGAGCTCTGTCAGCCTGACTGAGACAGGCCTGGCCAGGATACGGACGTGCAGTCTGTGCAGATCAAGGGCAAGTGTATAGGCAGGTCTGGCCTGCAGCTCATGTAACAGGGTCTCTGGTCATTCAGTTCCTTCCTCGTGAACTGCATGGTCCCTTAAAGTGGAATCCATCCACTGGGCACAGTGGATAAGGTGCCGGCCTGCGAACCCAAAGGTCGCAGGTTCGATTCCCCAGCCAGGGCACATAACCAGGTTGCAAACCAGGTCTCCAGCCAGGTCTGTGGCTGGAGGCAGGTGAAAAGCAACAATACATTGATGTCTCTCTTCCTCTCTGCCTCTCTCCCTTCCCCTTTTTCTAAAACTAATGAAATAAAATCTTTTAAAAAATGGTAAAAAAAACAACTGGGAGGACTAATTTTCTTTCTACACCTTCTCTGTTGAAGAGGGAATGAGAGTATGGACTTTAATAATGGTTTGAAGTTTCGCTCCCATCTTTTTGCTTATAGGTTATTAAATAGCAGGTTCCTTTCAACCTGCATCATTCATTTTACATAGTGACTATTTCCTACTCCCTGTCCATGCACATTGTCACAACATCGTATCACCTCACAGGGCAAGATCAGGACTAGTCAGGGTGTATTCTCCTTCTTGGTGTATCCTTTTGGGCTCCTTACCAATATTTGTATGGGGTGTGTATGTATGTGTGTGACACTTTGTGGCTAGGACACTTTAGCCATTTAGCAAGCATGATCTCAGATGTACCAAAGCTTTTGGCAATATAATCTGTTGTCAGAATGGAGTTGACTGTTTATTTTTTCTTCTTGTTTTTTCTTTATCCCCAGAAGATATTTTATGACATCCTCTCACACTTTTTTGCTACTCTCCATTTCAATTTAAATGGGGAGAATGAGACTTAATTTAGAACTGTTGATCATATGGTATCCCAAATTTGTAGATACTGGACCAAAAGAGGTAAATTGATTTGTTCAAATGAAGCCAGGTTTCTGGTTTTATTCTTATTCACTGACTCTTAAGAAAAGATCTTACATGATGTAGATGAAAAAGGTAATTATTTAAAAGAAAGATCTTTGAAGCTTTCTTATTTTCAAAAATAAAAAAGATTGACCAAAAAGCTGAGAAAAACATCAAAAATCTATTTCATGATGCTCATTTTTATAGACAAAGAATATATTATACCCTATAAAGAAAAATTTCTGTCCTAGGCAATTGGGTTCTACAAAGACCCACGAATGAACGAGTCACACTACAATGCCATTTTGAACTTTTGCTTTCATTTCACAATAATTACACTTGTCTTTTTGGATATTATTAATTCAAAGAATTATATCTTGATTAAAATTATAAGCTATAATCAGAATTATAGAATTAATTTTCAAATCTCAGATGCCATTTCTTAAACATTACCCTTCAATTGAATACATTTTAAAATAGGAAAATAGATTGTGTAAACCAAGACTAAGTTGACTTTCAATCCACTGTTCAGAAATCCAGAACCTTCAGAGAGAAGTAAAATGTTCTCTGCATGTTTTCCCTCAGGTTGGATTTGAATCTCCCACTTTCTCACTCACGGATATCACTGCTGGAACAAGCCAAGTGGTGATTTCTAGGAGAGGCACATATGGATCCCTCATGGTTTCCTGGATGGCTGGATATGCTCCTGAGGTAGAGACCCCTGAGTTCATTGTGGTTGGCAACATGACCCCCAAACTGGGTAAGTTGTAGCTTTTCTAAGATCTGCTGTGGAAAACATGGAGGTGTGCAATTGGCCACTGAACTGTCTGGTTTGTAATACAGTATTCTAATTTTTAGGTGATCAGAATTGCAAAAGCTGCTTGGTGAGGATGAAAGTTCATTCAGTTAAATTAAAATTTTCATGCCTCACTGGGAAATAGTGGTCACTAAGCAGACTGCTCTTACAGCAGGAGTTTGTTCAAAGTAGTTCTAAAAAACTGAATTTGGACCATACGGTCATAAAAAAAGGCACACCTTTGTGTCCATTTATTTACTTGTTCACCTGAATATTTGACAGTAGAGCAACTGTTACTTAATATACTTTATTTTTGAATTATAGCATTAGTTTTATGAGGGTCAGTGAGATGCAAATGTTAGAAGGCTTGACCTCTACCAGCTAAAGTAGTCAGGGATTGAAGGCAAGGTCTGTGTGGTCTAGGGAACTTGCTATAAGTTTATTTCCCTCTTGCCCCATGTTTAGAGTGTTTTATTTTTTGTAGACTGTCATAGAAGTTTTTTAGGCTTATTTTATTTGCTGTTTATTTATTTGTTTGAATTTATTGGGCTGACACTAATTAACAAAATTATACAATCTTTCCAAAATGGAAAATTGGAATTTTGGAAAAGGAAATATTTCACTTCACGTTTAAGTGTTGAATACTAGTTTAAGAACCCAGAATGGATCCTACTTCACCTTTCATGCTTCCTTTCAGGGAGCCTCTCATTTTCCCATGGAGAACAACGTAAAGCTGTGCTGCTGTGGACCTTCCCTAGCCCTGGTCAGCCGGAGGCCTTTGTGGTCCACCTCTCAGGAGTGCAGAGCAGTGCCCCTGGCGGGGCCGAGCTCAGGTACGATAGCTCTGAGGAATAATCTGGAATTTATTAGTTGAGATAGGGAAAAATCCCACAAGGATCACTTTCCCTGAAGCAGAAGAGAAAACAGTTTTGGCATAGAGTAACAAGTGGTCTGCATGCCTAAGATGCCTCGGAAGAAGGCTGACTGTCACTTGTTTGCCTTGAAGAGAGGTCACCATGACCTCCAAGGCAAGGTTAACCTGGGGTAATGTGTCCAATAAGAAGCATAACAGCAGAGCTGCTTGTTTTTAAGGGAGCTGTCTTTTGACAAGTGGCTGGAAAATTCCCTGCTTTCCCCAAGGGATTCAGAGTAAGAAGAAGCCATCAGAGTAGGGTAATAATATGACTTGTACCAATGGCTCTTTTGAGTTCAAGTTAAAGCAGAATACTTTCAGGTAAATTTATTCAAGCCAGAGCAATATACTTTTCTCATTTCTGGGATGTGCTTGATCAGAAGGGCAGAGGGCAAATCCTTAGAGCCAGACTCGTAGATTTAGTCCTGACTTTATCACTTGCTGTGTGGCTTGGGGAAAGTTACTTGATCTTTCTGTTCTTTGGTTTACTTATTTAGAAAATGGGAAAAATGTGTGGGTAAAATCAGCATGTCTTCAAGTTTGTTTTCATGTTTATATGTGAAAAATTCTGGTTGGCCAAATCAAATATGGCTTTAGTATACATAAGTTATTTCAAAAGTGTTTGGCCACAAAATGTATTTCAGGGTAATAAAATCAAATGCTTTTAACAACAGCAATAATAGCTAAGTTTTACAGTGATTACCCTAGGCCAGACATTGCTTTTAGAATGATATACACATATGTTTACTCAAACTCTTTTTCTCCATAACAGCCATATTACATAGATAGTTTCATTAGTCCCTTTTTATAGATAAAGAAAGTGAATTACAGATAGATTATGTAATGTACATAGTGTCACACAAGTAATAGTTGTTGGGGTCATGGTTTGAATTCAGTGTGTCTGACCACTGTCTTACCTCTTAACCATTGTGATACGTGTTGAGTTATCAGAGCTTTACACAGGAAAGTGATGGACTAGGTTGTCCTCTCTGAAGACATTCAAATTTACATAAAAAAAAACAACCTGTTAGCCAAAGAAACTATGTTTATGGTGTGGATTAGGCCAACAGGCTACCAGTGGTACTTCTGATATAACTATTAACTCACAACAAAATTCCATAAGATAAAGCTAAGGATTAATAACTCAATCATAGGTGTTTCTTCTAATTCACACATAAAATTGTAGTAACGTTTAGATGAGAGACTAGTTCCATCATGAGCTAATTGGAAGAAATTAGGATTTTGCATCTAGTAGGGGTAACCATTTCTATCTGGTAGATAAGACACTTGACTGACATCCAGAACATTCTAAGAATTTTTGGTTTCCCATGTGCTGATCATGACAGAGAGCTTGACCTTTCAGACCCTTCAAAAAGCTTCTCTGGGATGACTGGTGAAATAGAGCAGAGACCTGCTGGCTCTTCACTCGGCCAAAAATGTGTTAAGTCCCCTCTCTGGTGATAGCAGCTCTTGTCCTTACATTTCTCATGCTTGGTATCTTCATCAATTTAGGCTTCAAGGAATTGGAAAGGGCATATCACTTTCAAGATGCCCTCCTGAGCAGCATCTTAAAGATGTGCAAGGAGAATCTCTGCAACGGTGTTCCTACTCTCATTCATTCTGCCATTTATTTTTCAGATTGGGTTTCACCATGGCTGAAATTGAACCAATGGGAGTCTTTCAGTTTTCCCCGGGTTCAAGAAACATCATTGTGTCAGAGGATACACAGTTGATCAGGTTACACGTGCAAAGACTCTTTGGGTTCCATGGCAACCTTGTGCAAATTTCCTACCAGACCACCGCGGGAAGTGCAGAGCCCCTGGAAGATTTTGAGCCTGTCCAGAATGGTGAACTGCTTTTTCAGAAATTCCAAGCTGAGGTTACTTTTGAAGTAATCATTATTAATGACCAGCTTCCCGAGACAGAAGAATATTTTTATATTAATCTAACTTCAGTAGAAGTTAAAGGATTACAAAAGTTTACAAAAACAAATGGGAGACCACGCCTGAATCTAGATTTCAGTGTGGCAGTGATCACAATATTGGATAATGATGACCTGGCAGGAATGGATGTTTCTTTTCCCAAAACAACAGTGGCTGTCACAGTGGACCCAGCTCTCATCCCCATGGAAACGGGCTCCTCCATCATCACACAGCCTGACATGACCAAAGTAACCGTAGTTCCACAGCCAACTGACATGATCTCTATTGTTACGGAGGGGACTGTGATCCCTGAGAAACTTGTTAACCTTCCTGGTACACCTGTCATGTCTGAGAAACCTGATGTGGCCAATGTAAGTGCAGATGTTTTCATTTATGGAGCATTCAGTCTTGGGCCACCCATAGTGTATGTTGAAGAGGAGATGAAGAATGGCACGTTGAGCGCTGCAGAAGTTCTTGTCCGAAGAACTGGTGGGTCTGTTGGCAACGTCAGTGTAACAGTTAGAACGTTTGGTGAAAGGTCTGCTCAGAAGGAACCAAATGCATTGCCCTTTCATGGTCCCTATGGACTTTCCAACCGAACATGGGCAATTGAAGGAGAGGACTTTGAAGAGCAAACTCTTGTCCTTACATTTGTAGATGGAGAAAGAGAACAGAAAGTGTTTGTTCAAATTTTGGATGATGATGAGCCTGAGGGGCAGGAATTCTTCTATGTGTTTCTCACAGACCCTCAGCGAGGAGCCCAGATTGTGAAGGGAAAGGATGACACTGGGTTTGCAGCTTTTGCCATGATCGTTATTACAGGTATGTCTTTGGAGGGATGGATATAAAACATGTACCACCCTTTTATTAGGAATTTTATCAGATCATTCTATCTGTAAAGGGTGAATTACTTGAAGCACTCATAGTAATTTATTAAAATATCATTTTTCTTAGACTCATAGACATACAGAGCAGACCAGTGATTGCCCAGGGGAGGAGGGTTAGGAGACTGGGTGAGAGAGAGGAAGGTATTAAGATGAACAGATTAGTAGTTACAAAATAGTCACAGGGATGTAAAGTACAGCATAGGGAATATATTCAATAATATTATAACTATGAGCAATGTCAGGCGGGTATTGGAAATATCATGGGAAACACTTTGTAAAGTATAGGGCTATCTAACCACTACACTGTACACCTGAAACTAGTACAAAATAATATTGAAAGTAAACTATAATTAAAATTTTTTAGAAATATTTTATTTATTATTTTTCAGAGAGAGGGGAAGGGAGATAGGAAGAGAGGGAGAGAGAAACATCAATGTATGGTTGCCCTTCACCTGCCTCCAGCCACAGACCTAGCCGGAGACCTGGCTTTGCAACCTGGTTATGTGCCCTGGCTGGGAATCGAACCAGCGACCTTTGGGTTCACAGGCTGGTGTGTTATCCACTCTGCCACCAGCTAGGGCTAATTAAAAATTTTTTAAATTAAAAAACATAATTTTCCAATGGCATATACCCATGTCATAAACACATGATGTTTCAAGGTTCCAGGCTAGAATCTAATGGACTGTAAATGCCACTTAGCTCAGAGCTAGTTAAACAATATATAAATTTGTATTTTTACAATATAAGGAAAACCTTAAACATAACTTAAGTCCAAGTTCTTCTTCTGGAATATACTTAATTTTGTCATCCAGGTATACAGTTGCCTATACTATTTGAAACCTTACTCTGAGTTCACCATCCACTTTCAGTAATCTATCCCAAAGTCTAAGATCTCATTATCAAGAATTTCTTTGTATCTGTAAGGAAATAGATTAAAAAATTTTTTTGTTCTATTTTTGGACCATTGCAGTATATTATATAGCTTTTGTACTATCGGGTGTATATATTAGAATAGCTTAAAAATGCAATGATCCTTTAAAAAGAGTTCCTTGTGTATCTTATAAAATATTTCAGTGATGATTTGGGTATGTTTTACACAGTACTTTAGAGTTTAAGATAACACTAGAAGCAAATAGTGCACTGTTTCAGTGTAGTATGGACCTTACTTTTATTTCAGTTTAAGCACAAGTTTGTAATATGAGGGTACCTGAACTTCAAGTGTTACTCAGGAGTTTTTTTTTTCCTCAGTTACTTGAGACTACCTTAGATCCTCTGTTTTACTCTGGGGCAAATAACTGAATGTGTACCATAAATGTGTAAATCAGTTAAATGAAGTTCATTTATTTAATAACTATCTATTGAACACTTACAATATGCTGGTTCCTATTCTTGGTACTGGGATACAGCAGTAAGTCCAACATTGTTGCCCTGGTGATGATATACTGATTTTAAACAATAAACATATATAAAATGTCAAGGACTACGAGATATAGAGTCTCATCAGAGAGAGGTGAGCCTGTGTCTCAGCATGGGGAGTAGGATATGGTGTTTTCTTTCGTCTGGTCTTATGTTCTCAAAATGTTAGTCGTCTTAGTGTCATTATTTTATTCTACCCTTTTTTAGTAAAGAGCTTTAAAAATTGTGGCTCCTGTCACTCACTTGTGAATTGTTTACTTTTATACCCTTTGAGCTGGAGAGATGAGTGATGCATTGGAGAACTTTTAAAGTCTTAAGTACACTATATCCCTGCATTTTTTCTTTTTAGGAAGTGATTTTCACAATGGCATCATAGGATTCAGCGAGGACTCCCAGATTGGACTTGAGCTGGGTGAAGGAGCTGATAGGAACAGACTGCATCTTACTGTCACAAGGCAGCCAAACAGGTATGTTTAAATATATGTGAAAGATATAACAGACTGTGTGTCTGTAGTTGAATTCATGAAATGGTGGAGGCAGGATCAGCTGTTGATAAAAGTGTGGAATCTGGCATATCATTGTTCAGATGGTGTAGTTCTTAGTCTGTGATTTAACTCACTTGGTTTATGAGCATGGCTTAGGACTACCTTGAACATTTTGTACTTCATAAAGTATAGATTATGGAAGTTTGCAATTTATCACCTTTACTATTATTTGATCACTCTGCATGCACAAGCATTTACTGTTAGGGATACTTGGAATACCCAAATTTTGCTTGCAACATGATATTGTACAACCCACACCTTCTGAATGTTCATCAAATGCAAGGTTTATCCAGAAAAAGTCCAGCCATTGTTAATATAATGAGAAAGGTTTGCAAGACATCCATAAAATCTGATAGCAAAGGAGAGTGGACTGGAATGTGCCTGCGTGAACAATGGCAACTTCATTGTACCAGTCAAGGGGGCAGTAGACTGTTGAGTGAGCATGCATACTGTGTGGCCATTGAATTCAAAATGGCTGAGTAGAGCAATGAATCTGCATCAAGGTTTGTGTTAAGCTTGAACATTCCTTCACAGAAATTATTCGGATGATTTGGAAGGCTGCATCTATGGGCAACTGGTGATTGGCAGCTTCATCACAATGCACATGCTTATGCATCATGTCTCACACAGTTTTTGGTGAAACATCAAATCACCCAGGTGCTTCAGGCCCCTGCAGGCCGCATTTGGTGCCTTGTGACTTCCGGCTTTTCCCAAAACTAAAACCATATTTGAAAGGGAAAAAATTTTAGATTATCGATGAGATTTAGAAAAATGCAATGGTTGCAGCTGATGGCGACTGGGAGAACTGGGTAATATCCTATGATACCTACTGTAAAGGGGCTGGAGGCGTCCTTGTCCTATATACCATGTTTGTTGTATCTTGTCTCTTCTTCAATAAATGTCTCTCATGTTTCATAGGACATGGCTGGATACTTTCTGGACAGATCTTGTACCTGTACTAGGTCTGCACATATGTACATGTATATATATCACCTTTTCTGTTTTAGGCCTAAATAATCTCTGAAAATGTAGGTCCTCTCTTGTCCTTTATTTTCATAACAACTGGTTTTAGCAATGGTGCTTTTCCTTTAGAAGAATTCTAAAATGAGGAATGTTGACTTGAGGGCAGGAGTTCTCTATGACTTTTATGTTGATATGTCTGGTACATAACAGGCATAATAGAAAAGTATTATCTGTTCTCGCATTTCTGATGCACAGTAGTTCAGTATATACTCTGTATGGAATAGCGTGTGGTCAGAGAATGCCACTTAAAATGCTGCGTGGTGGAGGAAGAGGTGCCCTGAGGCACAGTGATCCCACCTTCCTGCATTAGATTCAGGGATAATGCACTGTTACTGCATTTGCATAGGTTTGCTTTGTTCCTAGGGCCTTTGAAGATGTCAAAGTCTTTTGGCGAGTCACATTTAACAAAACAGTGGCTGTGCTCCAGAAGGGTGGTGTGAACCTGAGGGATGAGCTTCTCTCTGTGTCAGGGACTACAACCTGTACCATGGGTCAGACAGAGTGCTTTGTCACCATGGAGCTCAGACCAGGGAAGGTAAGAAACGCCAAGGCACAGGCCGGTCAACTTCTAATTGTATTTCTTTAGAATTAGTATTTTAAGATCAGTCTATTGAAACTTACACCTTGGTATGTGAAAATATGTTGTGTCTCAACTAGCCATAATGTTAAAATCTCTCCTGGGTGTGACAGAGTTCACACTTAGAATTGGTTTCATTAGAGAATTTTTAAAATAAGTTCATTATTGTACACTTAAAACTAATACATGTTATATGTCAATTATATCTCAATTAAAAAAAATAAAGCTCATCAGTTTCTTTGTTACTGGACCACCTGTTCATTGTGTGCATGATTCCTAGAGTCATTTTCAGCCAATTAGTACCTCTGATTATTCTGAATATTTAGTGTTTTGCTTTGATTTTTATCCATAGATTTGATCATATTATACCTATATATTTCATCATAGTATGAAAGTTCTCTCATTCTTTATTCATATATAGTTCAGTTTTGATCTACTTAAGAGGCAGAGAGGCCATGCCTGGTGAACCTTTGGATAAATTTCTGTTGTTTTGTTTTGCGTACAGCACTCAGTAGACAGGCCTCCCACCCCCCTTTTCAAAGGAATCCTCATTATTCAGATAGTATTGGTTACTGATGACTTAGTCCTTTAGTAATGATATATGACATTTGTTTAAATGACTGTTCTGTGATACTTTAATGCCTAAGGAACACTCAGTAGTGTTTGCTTTTAGTCCACTAATTTATTAAATGCAAATATTTAATACAAAAACTACTCATATTATGATTATTCAAAAGCATCATAGTTTCTTTGTACATGTCAAACACTTAACATAGCAGAAAAAGCATGCACAAATATAGTTATAGTTGGCCCTGAACAGTGCTGGGGTTAGGGGAATCAACTACCCTTTACGTTGAAAATGCATTTCTGACCTAAATTGGCCCTCTACATCCACAGAGTCCCAACTGCAGATTAAAAATACAGTTAACTCTCTCCCTGGCAGGTGGCTCAGTGGATGGGCACTGGCCTGCAGACCCCAAGGTCACTGGTTTGATTCCCCAGTTAGGGCACATAACCAGGTTACAAGCCAGGTCTCCAGCCAGGTCTGTAGCTGGAGGCAGGTGAAAGGCAAGCATACATTGATGCTTTTCTCCCTTTCTTCCTCCCTCTCTGTCCTTCTCTCTGAAAATAATGAATAAAATCTTTTAAAGAAAAAAAATACAGTTAACTCTTGAATAACATAGGTTTGAATTATGCAAATCCACTTATACACGTAAATCTTTTTAAAAGGCTCAAATTCAACTAATTTTAATTATTAAAATAATTTTGTTTTTGCTACTCAAATAGTCATGTCACTGTTACTGAAAGTCCTATTAAAGTTTGTCTTTTGTCTTTTTAGTTTTCTATAAAAATCTGTGGAAGCTTATTTCTTTATAGCATTAATGGATATTCCACAGCCAGCCTGAATTTTCCTGATTAAGCCATTCAATCAACTACTGCCCAAGAACTTGATTTTTTCATCAAAAAGAATTTTAGAGATCTAAATCTATGAACTAAAGATATGTGTGAGAATTAATGGTTGGCAGAATCACTGCTGTGAATCATCTGTGATAGAGCTGTGATAGAGTTAAAAAATAAGTTTTTTTTAAAATACTGAATTCCCACTGATTTTTTCCCCTAATTTAACATGTTGTATTATTGTATTTTACTTTTTTTTAGTGGGAGTTTCATTAGCTACTAATAACTTTCTATCTCACTGAAAATGAGGAACCAAATTGACAATACTCAAAACATTTGATCATCTTACTATACTTGAAAACATTCCATCCCTACATCTGTACAATTACTAACTGTCCTTTCAGGACTAATCAGGATACCTCTTGCTCCATGATACCTTCCCTGATATCTCGTTAGAAGTCCTTTTGTTAAATTTTGAAATAAAACTTTTTAAATATTTTATTTATTATTTTCAGAGAGAGAGAGAGGGGAAGAGTGAGAGGCAGAGAAGGAGAGAGACATTAACGTATGGTTGCCTTTCACCTGCCTCCAGCTACAGACCTGGCTGGAGACCTGGCTTGCAACCTGGTTATGTGCCCTGGCTGGGAATTGAACCAGCGACCCTTGGGTTCGTAGGCCTGTGTCAACCCACTGAGCCACCAGCCAGGGCTCTCCAGGTAGAAGCCTTAATTCTCTAAATTGCAAAGACAGTCTATTCCTTTCTTATGGAGGTTATTGGTTTTATGCAAGGTCAGAATTGAACTTTATCTTGACTATTGGACTCTCAGCTGCATTTCTCCTATCATCTTCCATAAATATGTGTCGCATATATGAGTTATTGAAAATTCTGTTGTGCATTTTATTTCAAAAGTTTTGGTGAATTAGGATCTTGGAAAGATTTCACTAGATTCAAAACATCTAGAGAATTGTGTTTTAATACTTTTTGAAGGAGTCTCTACCTGCAGAAGAAAGAGGAAGGAAGAGTCAGAGGTGGCTTACAGAAGCTGAAAGCAGGGTAGGCTGGAAAGTTAGAATGTAGGTGGGAGAAGATACTGCTTCTTCCGAGCTTGCCCTCAGAGAATACTAAGAAAATTCCTAAATACTGAAGTTATTATAATTAAGGTTTACAAAAAATATAGAAGGAAATACGTAGGATATTAACTGGGTATATTTTTTCCTAGTATGGGAAATGCTACTGATCCTGCATGCAAGTAGTTTCAGTTAGGCAAAAGAAAGAATCTGGACTCACCTCTTCTTTTTCTTTCTAATAATTCCTGAAGTCATAGAGCTGAGTCCTGGCTGGTGTGGCTCAGCTGATTGAGCCCTGGCCTAAGAACCAAAGAGTCGCCGGTTCAATTCCCAGTCAGGACACATGCCTGGGTTTCAGGCTGGTTTCTCAATTGGGGGTGCATAAGAGGCAACTACCCATTGGTGTTTCTCCCCCTCCCTTACCCTCTCTCTAAAAATAAATAAAATATTTTTAAAAATCATAGAGCTGAGTTTTATACCATAGCTAATTTTCAAGGTATTTTCCTCTCATTTTCGTCGCAGCTGTTAAAAGGAAAGGTGTAGGTAAGAGTGATACACATTTCCAGTTTCAGTTAGAGAAAATTCAAAAAGAGGGAAGTTTGTATTCCCAGAAGAATAGAAAATTATTTTTTTTAAAAGTACTATGAGCTTCTTATATGCATTTTAACTTTTTTTTTGACTGGAAGGAAACTTATTGCTCATGTGGTTCAGCGTCTTCATTTCTGACAAACTGATCCCTAGACATGTAGAGGAAGTTGCTTCTGCGGCCATGTGCTTCTGTAGTGGACTTGGGGAGATTATTTGGTCATCTCACCAGAGCAGCACAACCAGCTATTCTTTAACTTTTGATCTAAGAACCATCTCTTTATTTTTAATCAAAGGATGCTGAACTAGTTCTGGGAGGTAGCATGATGTTTTAAGAGTTTAGGTTTAAATCTCAGCTCTTTCACTAATTAGCTGGATGACATTGTCTAAGTTACTTAGCCTTCCTGAGCCTCCCAGGTTCGTTAGCATTAACAACAGGGGCTATTAAATTAAATTAGATGATGGATGAGAGTGTCTTCATACAGTTTTGGGGAAGGAGTTGGCCCTTCAAAATAGACAGTTGGTATAACTATTATTCATCGTGGATGGGAATGGAACCCAAGGGGGTTTATTTTATTTTATTTTACTTATTATTTTTTATTTAATTTGTATTGATTTTTAAAAATCACCATTTATCCTTTTATACCCCCTCTTCCTAGCAAACACCACACTGTTGTCTATGTCCATGAGTCCTTTCTCCTTTTTGCTCAAACCTTCCATCCCTTAACCACCAACCCCCACCCCACCTACTCATTAGCTGTCATAGAGGCCATTTAGAGATTAGTAACTACAGCAAAGTTAGTGGTAGGGGAGTTAAACATCACAGCACAAGAAGCAATAGTACATTCATTCATAGAATTATACCACTGATTAATGGTGGCTTCTCTAAAACTCAGTCCAGTCTCCTGATCCTTAACTCAAAGTTTTTTTTACTTTATAGCATCTCTGATTGTTATCTCTACAGTTTTTCAGTACTATCATTTTCAAACTATGGTTTCTAGTGAACTACTCAGCCAAGATTGGAGCTTGTCTTTCGAACTTCTCCTTTCTCCACTTTTATCTAATAGTTCTCTACTTGCAAAACATATAAAGGTAATAGTAAATTATCTTAGGAAACACATTGTTCACCCACAAATTCTGTTTAAACAGGTTGTTTAAACATCTGTTACAGATATTTAAAAAAATATTTAGGTGTCTAAGATATTGTTTTGTTATTTCTTTGATTGACTACTACCGAGCAAATATGGACCCAGGAGAATAATTGTATACTAGTGGGGCAAAAGATTATCCTGGAATGCTTCTGACCTCACTAGGAAAGGAGCTTTTACTGGCAGTTACACATGAAATAGGTTCCTATGAGATCTCCAGTCATATTTAAGTCTAGAGAGGTGTAGATGTGATCTGTGAGTTCAGATTTCCCAGCATATTTCCAGAATATTGTTTGAATAGTGTTTTCTTTGCAAGACTGGGAGATTTCTTTTGTCTGTAGTTGAAGTATATGTTGACATCCATCTGTACACTGTTCAATTTTAGATGATTCCTTAGAGTGGGTATAACATATCATTTGACTCTTACTGGTTGTAAGTAATTTTCTAACCATCATCACAATGAAAAGAAATATTTTACTGGAAAATAAACACAAGAGTCTCTGTTATATTGTGATGTGCAGAAACATAAAGTAATGTAGTGTAGTGCTGAAATGTTTAATTAAGTGAAACTTGTGAATTCAAGCTCACTTAGCAATAAGGGAATGATAATTCTTAAATAAAATTACATACACTTTTCTAATGTTTTAGTTTAATATAGTTTCCAAATTTGTGTCTCAAAAGTGGGAAGACTACAGTTATCTTTATGTTTTAGTACTTAACTGACATTGAATTGTAAAGAATGCCATAGGAAAGCTATTTATTCAGATTACAAATGAAAATTAAGTTCATTTATGGTGTGATGAACATACAACTTACTTTGAGATAATACTAAAAAGTTTATTGTATTATTTCATGACATAAATAAGTCTCGTTAAAATTGTCACAAAACAAACGAGGCCCTTGGCTGGTAAATAAACATGATGCACTATATCAAATTAGACAATGACAACTACAATAGAAAGTACATTAGCTCAGCTTATTTGAGTTATGACAGGAAGCTAACAATGCTGCTAGGATGTTTAGATTATTGTGTGTGAAAGTGAATAAGCAAAAACAGGTGATTGACAGTATGATAAATTGAACACAGGCTTTAGAAAATAAACTATTTGAGATTGTTGAGAAAGAACTGAAATGAAACATGAACAAACTATTGAACAGCCTAAATTTAGACTTATCTGATACTAAATTTTGGAAAATACATAAAATTACCAAATTTACTTTCATCAATACTTTGTCATACTTATGTTTAACCCCTTAAAAATAAAACCTTACTGACAAAGTTGAAGATCTCTTTTTTTCCTTTCTATTTAAAGTGATGTTCTTGTCCTCCATGCCTTGTCCTGTTGTCAACCCAACCCCTCCGCCCCTGCCAACTAGTCATGGAATTTTAATTTTTAAATAACAAATATGTATTCATTCATGATATATAATTTATATAATTTTAGCTTTACAATTATTGTATCACACTATCTATATATATCATTATGCAACTTGATTTTTTCCATTAGTTATTATGTTTTCAGATCCATCCATATTGAAAAGCATTGAAATGGTTCCTTTCTTGTAACTTTTAAACAGCATTGCATTGTATGAATATATTTGATTTATCCTATTGCTTATTGAAGTACATGTAGATTGTCTCCTGACATTGATTTCATAGTAAAAAGCTAACCCAGGGAGACTAATAGTGTTTCTTAAAGAAAGACCAAAATAGTAAGTTCCATGGTGATTATAAAACATAAGATTGTAATTCTGTAGTTATACGTACTGTATTTCTAAATATACTTTTCAGTAATTATGTATATGAGTAGTACTAATTCTTAACATCAGAATTATCTAAAAATAAATAATCTGTTTTTCTTCCCTTTTCATTATCAGGTACCACAAGTTGAGATGTACTTTTTTGTGGAACTGTATGAAGTAACTGCTGGAGCAGCAATAAACAATAGTGCCAGATTTGCACGGGTTAAACTCTTACATAGTGCCGAACCTTGGAGCCTCGTGTATTTTTCTGTGGGTTCTCGACTGCCAGTGGTTCATAAAAAGGCCACTTTAATCAGTTTGCAGGTAGCCAGAGATTCAGGGATAGGACTGACGGTGTCAGTTAACTTCAGTACCCAGGTAAGCATAAGAAATATGTTAAGATACATTAAGGTTTGCGTCTTTAGCAGTAGCATGTGTAATGAAACAGTGAATAATCAGTACATAATTTTTTATTATGATTCCATCCTAATTCACATTAGTTTACTACACTAGGCTTCATCCTTGAAACAGTTCAATTCTTTCACTTGGGTCATGTTTTAAAATGATATTCTCATGTATTGTTTTTTCTCTTGAAAAATTTGTGCACTGCAAACTGTCTTGCATAAATATGTTCTATAAGATTTGTAGAGAGTTAAAATTTCTTCACAACATAGCTGTATAAGACAGAAACAAAAAGTAAAGGTCTTTGTTATTGTTATATTTGAACTAGTTGAAAATCTTTTCCAGAAACCTCAAACACTAACTGATCTTTAGGTTTCTTTAAACCCATAAGCACATGTGGTCTTACTGACACTTTTCACATCCATCCTATTAGGTACCATCAGATGAAAGTGAGGGTGCGGGTAGGTACCAGGGACTCGAAGAGGAAAACTATTTAACATGAAGTGACCAGATGCTGGGGTTGATCCAGGCAACACCATACAGTTTTCCGGCATTGTTTTCTAACCTTTGCTTTAGCAGCAAAATTCTACTATACTAAAATGAAAGTATTACCTCTCTGCTTAAAGCACCATTGTGGGGATTGGAGCTTGCCCTTTAGTTTTTCTCCTTGACCCATATAACTCCAAGAAATCCTAATGTGAAAACAGCCATTTTGGACAGTTCCCACCATTTCCCCTGTTTGACAGAAACCAAACCCAGTGGCTCGTTAGTCTCAAGGTTGCAAAGCTTTTTGTTTTGTTTTTTAACAAAGTGCTGTTTAGTATATGCTTGGTTGTGTCACTATTGGGTGGTTCAAACACGTAGAACATTTTATGCATAAAATACAACATCTGTGCAGCCAGTTTGCTGTAGCGGTCAGTGCATTGGGGTGGGTGGTGAGGACAGGAGCCCTATGTGGTAAGTTATCCTGGAAGCTTGTCAGACAGAAAAGCTTGTCTTTAGACAGAGTCCACAGCTTGGCATTCAAGACGACAGAACTCTCAGATCCTGGCTGGTGACACAGTGGATAAGGCACTGGCCGTGAATCCAAGGGTCGCTGGTTCAATTCCCAGCCAAGGCACATAACCAGGTTGCAGGCCAGGTCTCTGGCCAGGTCTGTAGATGGAGGCAGGTGAAAGGCAACCACACAGTGATGTCTCTTCCTCTCTGCCTCCCTCCCTGCCCTTTTCTCTAAAACTAATGAATAAAACCTTAAAAAAAAAAAAAAAATAGACAGAACTCTCTATCATATGAGAATCTAGAAATAAACTTCATTACAAATAACTCTGAAGCAGTATGAACACAAAAAGAATGATTTATAGTAGGGAGATTTTTGTATTTTTTTTCCAGCAGTGAATGAAGGGAGAGAAATGAGAAAAATTACATGCTTTATTCTCCTATGAAATATATATCACCATATAGATTGTAGAATGAAAGAAAGGAACTGGAGATGAAGAATAGATGATAGAGAGGTTTGAGGCACACTTTAACCTAGTTTATATACTCAGGTGAGAGAGGATCGAACATGCCAAAATAAGTATCTGGATGCCACTATCTTTATCATATTTATTTATATCCTGTCTAGATTCTTCATAAATGATTCCTTGCAAAACACATTCTGCCACTAGCGTGTAACACATAGCATTTTATAACACTATAAAAGCATGAAGGATCCCTGTGGTGATGGAAATGGTCTGTGTCTTAACTGTACCAATGTCAGTATCAGCTGTAGTCTAGGCTAGTTATGCAGAATGTTACCAACGAGGGCTGCTGGGCAAAGGGCGCAGGGCATGACTTTTATTATTTCTTCCAACTGCATGTGACTCTGGAATGATCTCAAAAAGTTTCATTTTGAAAATTAGAAAGAAAAGTGTCACTTCTCGAGTATTATTTTATTTTCCTGTTGCTTCACTGCCCTTGCATTTTTTTTCTCTGAATGCTAGGTATGTTACTAGAAGACAAGGACATAAAATTCTGTTTTCTAGTAGCTGGTGAGAATAAAAAAAATAATTATGGACCAAGTTTCAATTCTGTTAATTCTTTATTTTACTTTTTTAAATAGATTTTTCATAATGTAGTTAAAACACTAGCATAGTATATTATGCATACTCCGTGGTAGGTCAGCATTCCCAGTACATAAATACTATATATAACCTTAGCATTTAGTTCCCTTATGTCTACATATTTGTGATAAAAAGTTATGGGATATAGGCCCTGGCTGGTGGCACAGTGGATAAGGTGCCAGCCTGTGAACCCAAATGTCACTGGTTCAATTCCCCAGCCAGGGCACATAACCAGTTTGCAAGTCAGGTCTCCAGCCAGGTCTGTAGCTGGAGGCAGGTGAAAGACAACCATACATTGATGTCTGTTCCTTCTTTGCCTCTCTCCTTTCCCCTCTCTCTGGAAATAATAAAATCTTTAAAAAAAAAAAAGTTATGGAATATAAAGTTTTAAGGTATATCACTCATTTCAGCTATCATTAAATTCAGTAGGCCTATGGCTAAGCCAAATTTACAAAGCAACTTAAAATTTGTTTATTTATATTTGTGTGTACTAACCCACAGCACACAAGCTCAAGAAAGAACATGCCTGGCCTTATTCCCACATTGTCTCTTAAATTAGATAGGGCTGCTTCTTTTTTTTTTATATGTAGTTTTTTTATAAACACCAGAACACCTCAGTTGTTCCTTTTTTAAAAAAATGTGAATTGTGAAATCCTACCAGTAAACAGTGCATGTATCTATATAATTTATAGTAACAAAGTTAGCACCACCTTGCTTAAAAATTCTCCTTTATCAGGATCATAGAACTAGCTGCTATAGGCCCGTCTCTGATGCCAGCCTGTTTTTTCCTTGCAGGATAATATCTCCCTATCTTGCAGGTAGCCTGTACTCTGAATTTCATGTTGAATTCTTCCCTTGCTTTCATGTATAGTTTCACCACCTACCATATGCTGTTTAGCTTTACCTGTTTTGGAAATTCTGCTAATGAGGTTCTGTCAGTTATTGTTTTCTGGTGCATTTCTTTTGCTCAACAACATATTTCTGAGGAAAACCCATGTTGATGTGTGTTGTTCTTTCACTAGCACTGTGACATAGTATTCCAATGGATACGATAGTTTATCCAATCTGAAGATAAGAGACTATTGTGTTGTTTCCTTCTGCAAGTTTTCTTTCAGTCATTTTGCTGCAGGTGTTCTTAAAAACCTTTTATCTTCATTGAGTTTTCGGTTTTTGATACACCTTATCACTTCTTCTTGAAAGCACCCTCTTCTCCTTTGAGCCTCTGGAGCATCTTTCTGTCTTGCTGTAACCCTGACTGACCTCCTGGCAGCTCTCCCTGACCAATAAATAGAGGGGTGCTTGAAGACCAGCTCTCTAGGCTAACCCATCCAGATCTGTTTTCTTCAAGTGCCATCTATAAAATGAGAACTCCTCTTTACCATCCTGATCTCAAGTCATATATCTTATTGCTTCTCCTTGACATCCTCATTTGAATGTCTAAAAGGTATCTGAGTCTTAATGTGTATACTAATTCCTGATTTCCCCCTTTAAAATAGTTCCTCAGTGTTCCACCACTCATTGAAGCAAACACCCTCAATTCTCCTGCTCCTCCTCTCCACCCAACATTGAATTAACCAGAAAGTCCTACTAATTCAGCAAAGTATATTCCCAATTTGAGCACATACAACCCTTTCTACTCATACAACCCTACTTCAGGTTACCATTGTTTTTTGCATGGCGTATGCAAAAGTTTCCTATCTCTTTCCCCTGCTTCATGCACAGCCCCTACTACAGCCTAACTATGCATGAGAGCCAGACTAGTCATAAAAATATGAAATAAAATGTATCACTCTCCTGGGATCCTCCAGTGGCTTCCTTCCACCCTTGTAAAGTGAATGTATAAGACCTGGCCCCTTCCCGTGTTTCTGATGCCAGCTTCTTTTACTTCCGTATTTTTTTTCAATCACATTGTCCTTCTGGCACCTTTGTAATTGCTATTCCCTCTGCCTAGAATGTTTCCCCTCAGATCCTTATGGGGCCTGTTCACTTACATCACTGAGATGTCTAATCAAGTATCACAATAAAAGCTTCCCTGGGCAAACTTATCTAAAATAGCACCCTTACCTTGCATGTCCTACCTAGTCTTACTCTTTGCAGAATTCATCATCATGTAAAGTTATATTGTTAATTCTTTATCTTTTATGCTGTGTATATTCTCTGCAGGTATCCTGTTGTTCATATCTGCATCCATAGTATGCCACCTGGCAGGCATAAGGAGTTTAGTATTTGTTTCCTCATTAGTAAATAACTGCATATTACTTTGGTTCTTCCTTGACTAACTTCTCAATTTATAAAAAACTTTATTAAAATAACCACAGTTTAAAGAAATTCAGAGGCATATATGATCAAGGTCCTTATTCCTTTGGGCATTTTCATATCTAAGTAAAAAGAACAAGATAACCAATTTCTCCTGCTTCCTCCTTTCATCCCTCTGCTTTTTCTTTATTCCCTCAGACCCCACCTCCACATTTCTAGGGGCAAATGAAAATGTAAATAGTCCCTCTTTTTTCCCTCATACTTATATTTTGCAGCATTGCTATTTAAAGCACAATTTGTAGTGCTTTTAGTGTAAGGCAGCAGTGACGGCGGTAATTCTCTTTCTTGTCTTAAAGGCGTCGGTCTTTCCTAACCTCATCACTGAATGATCCACTTTTCCCCTTTTTCACTTATCTTAGGAGACTAGAAAAAGTACAATGATTTCATTGTACTGTTGTTATGGCCCGTCAGCATGCCTGTAAGAGGGACAGAATTTGTTTGAGGAGTAGGAGTTCGCTAAGGACAAACTCAGACGGTGGCCACCTCCCTGACACGCGCTGTTTACTTCCCAGGAGTTGCGGGGCGCAGAGAGGATGGGCCGCACGCTCATATCCCCAGCTATTTCCGGGAAGGATTTTGTGAGAACTGAAGGCACCTTGGTCTTTGGACCTGGCCAGAGAAACGCCGTAGTGGATGTCATCTTAACCCCAGAGATGGGATCTCTAAATCCATTTCCTAAACGCTTCCAGATGGTGCTTTTTGACCCAAAAGGTGGTGCCAGAATTGATCAAGTGTATGGGACCGCCAACATCACGCTCGTCTCCAGTGCAGACTTGCAGGCCGTTTGGGGGCTCGCGGAGCAGCTCCAGCAGCCCCTGGATGGCGACATTCTCAACAGAGTGCTTCACAGCATCAGCATGAAAGTGGCCACAGAGAACACGGATGAGCAGCTCAGTGCCGTGATGCAGTTCATAGACAAGGTGAGTCCTTGCATGTGGCTTAGTAAGGTTTCATCAATGTAGAAAACAGGAAAACACGTACACATTTATAATGTCAGTTATCATGAAATTATAACAGGGTTAAATTTGTGAACACCAGAGTGAAATTTATTGTATTTTACACTGTACTTTTGCTTGCATGTGGCTTATGCCTTTTTGGAAACCTCAGCCTTAAATGCAGAGTGTGATGAGTTACTAACTGCCACCGAAGGGACAGCCCAGCGTTAGGAAAAGGGGCACCAGATGTCAGAGGCTACAGGCTCTGTTTGATTCTCAAGAAAGTGGACGAGTACCTTAAAATTGCATCTCGTGTTTTTGAGTCTATATTAAAAGAGAACTTGAGCTAGAATATCTACAACGTTCTTCCCGTTCAATGCTAGAGAACAGGAGCTTGTCCCCTCTGCTTGTTCTTTGCTCCTCCAAGGCCCTGAAACTTCCAAAAAAATAAATCTCAGGAGTGACCCAAGAACTAGAGACATTAAAACTGGTGTGAGCAAAAAGGGGATGGATGTAATACAACAACAATAAAATTTAAAAAAAAAAAAAAAAATACAACTGCTGTGGACTTAGACCAACCAGGTATTTAATATGTAAGTTTGAAGTGGAGGAGAGCTTTCTAAAGCATAAAACAAAGTGCAGAAGTCATAAAGGAAGTGATAGATAAGTTTGACCATGTAAAGATTAAACAAAATTAATTTTTGCATATATAACAAGCAAAGTCTAATGGCAGCTAATGTTATATGTCAATTACATCTCAGTGAAACTGGGGAAACACTATAGTTAGGGGAAAAAGATACCCAGTGGTGTGGGGAATATTCGTGCAAATATAAATATATGTGTGATAGGAATGTTTATTTTAGCACAACTTAAAATAACAAAAAGTGGAAAAAGTAATCACTATTTAGAAAGGCTTGGTGTATCCATTAAGTGTAAAAGGATTTTCATGTTTTAGGCATATTTATAATAATGAGAATACGACAGTAATAAGACAGGTACTGAAAAATATATACAATCATATATAGTAGGGTTAAGATTTTAGCAAATAAGCTACTAGATGCCCAGTTAACTTTGCATTTTAGCAAAACAATGAATGCATTTTAAAGTATAAATCTATTAAAAATAAAAAAAAAACATTTATATTTGCATGTACTTATTTAAAACAATTATTGGTTACTTATCTTAAATTCAAATAGTCACCTATACTTTATCTAGTAGCTATTCTTATATTCATATGTATTTAATATAAACTCTAAGGTAGCCTCAAATTCAGGGGTAGAACTTCATTCATGTACTCAATAGAACTTCATTTTATAAGATCTTGTATTTTAAGTGAAATTGTTTCTTATTATAAGTTTTATTTTCCCCCAGATTCTTAACTTCTTTGGAATAGAATCTGCTCTATATTGTATGTTTATATTTAAAGAGAAATCTCAATTAATCTTACATATTATTACACTCACTAGAAGTGACTACTTGATGTTCAGAAGACACAAATATTGTGCTAAAAAGAGTAAGAGCTTTAAATGACTCACTGTATTTTGGATAAAATGTAGCTGTGGGTTTGGGCAAATTTTTGCTATGATATCATATTCTATTCTTTGATTTTCCTAGGTATGGTGCAATGAAATTATTTAAAATGCTGTCTTTGCTTAATAATAATATCATTTTTTAAGACTGCTGGATTTGCTCTGCAAAATTTAATTTCTTAGGGTTTTACTATCCAGATGTTTAAATCTGAATAAAACGTGACTTAGGAGCTGCTGCCTCTAACTTTTTGTTCTGGAACACTTCAAAGAACACAGAAATAATATGTTCTGTGAAAGTTCGACAGACTCCCCTCCCCTTCCAAAGATGTCCCATTTTATTTTCTCTCCTGAAAGTCAAAAAAATAAAATAAAATTCCCATGGTTGACTCAGGCTCTCTACTCTTTTGTGAGCCAGTTTTGATAATTTTGGTGGTTCTTTTTATTGTTTATGTAAAACAGCCTTTTAGAGAAAAAATATTTCTTCTTATACTTTTTCTATTAAATATCTTGTGCTTTAAGGATTATTTTTCTCATTTGATTTATTTTATAATCACACTAACAGCAGTTTAGGCTTAGCTCTGTATTTTATTCCTTGGGGTTGTATTTCATGCCTGTAGTAATTCTGTATGACCTGCCTACAGACTGAATCAACCTGTGATATTTTGGGACAGGCAAGTGGGGGCATGTTTCCAGTCAGTGCAGGTGGCTCTCATGAATGCCTTCTTTTCACCAGCTCAGTGCACTCAGACAAGTGAGAGATTGTCTTTCTGCCTCAGTTTCTTTTTCTGGAAACAAAACAAAGTAAGACTAGCACCCCCTCAGAAGATTATGGTGAAAATTAAAGAAAGTAATATAACCAGCTGAGGACAGCACCTAGATGAACCAAGGATTACATAAATGAGATCTTTGGAGTTTGCATGTGTATCTTTTACTAAAAGAAACTTTCTTTTGCCCTTGAATGTGAATGAAAGGGCGGTGGCTCTAGGATATTTGGATCCCCACCTTTAATTTTCAAAACTCAACACGTTGTTCTGGTGGTTTCTGGCTTTTCATTTGCAAAAAAAAGCCTCATGTCAAACTGAATGTTTCTCCACTAGTAATTATTTTTCCTGTGTGGTTTCCTGTTAAGATTTTTTAAAACTCTTGAAATAATATTTAAAAATCACCAGATACATCTGATGTTTCTGTTTCTAACTTTCACTGGTATAAAGCCATCTTTGCATGTTTATTTTTTAAATTTTTATTGCTTATGCTGTTTAAACTGTCCCAATATTTTTCCCTTTGCCTCTGTCAGCACAGTACCCCATTTCCTCCACCAATCTCCCCCTTAGTTCATGTCCATGGGTTATGCATGTAAGTTCTTTGGCTCCTCCATTTCCCATTCCATTCCATTCCATTCCATTCCCCATTCCATTCCCCTGTGTCCTACCGATTATGCTTCTTGATCCCTGCACCATTTCCCTCCTTTTCCCCTTCTCTCTCCCAGCTGATAACCCTCCAAATGATCCCCATACTAGTGATTCTGTTTCTGTTCTGGTGGGTTTACTTTTTTAAGATTTTATTTTATTATTTTTAGAGAGGGGAAGGAAGAGAGGCAGAGAGGGAGAGAGACATAAATGTATGGTTGCCTTTTTCACCTGCCTCCAGCTACAGATCTGGCTGGAGACCTGGCTTGCAACCTGGTTACATACCCTGACTGGGAATCGAACCAGCAACCTTTGGGTTTGGAGCTGACACCTTACCCACTGTGCCACCAGCCAGGGCCTGTTCTGGTTGTTTGTTTAGGCTGTTTTTGTTTTTGTTTTTTAGATTCAGTTGTTGATAGTTGTTTGTTGTCAGTTTAATGTTCATAGTTTTGATCTTTTAATTAAGACCCTTTAACATTTCATATAATAAATTTTAGACAAGAGTGTTTCTTTAGTTTACCAAGGACCTGTGTAGTTTTTTACTTCTATCTGCTCCTTTTATGTGTTTGTTTTATCTTACAATTGACCCTACTTATAATATTTTCCTTGAATCCTGGGAGCATTCCTTGAAGAATTAATAAGGATCTCTTAGCTATATGAGTATAGTGGAATCACAAGTTAGTGGCTTCATACCAAAGCTTAGTCAGACAATAAAGATGTGGCCCTCATCATTCTGTAAAGGAAAAAAATTAAATATGAAGGCAATTTTTCCTCTTGCTCTCCTTTTCCCTCGAACAACAAATAACCCAGCCCTTTAAGGTTGGAAGGCTCATACTAATAGATAAAGGCAAAAATGTCAGGAGCTCTTGACTACTTACTCTTGGTTGGAATAGGCTTTTCTCATTTGATGTTTTAGAAACATAGTAGTATGCAGTGGCTTCTGTTCTTGGAAACACTGATAACCAAGAATAATCCTGCTTCTATCATGGACAGATATTCTTTTTTTTTTTTATTTCCTTAGTTGTTGGTCAAAAGAATAAGAATCCTTGGGGTAGATATAAAAGTAAGATTAGTTTTGACTCATGATGTTAATTATCACAGTTAAAACAACTGATTCAGCCCTGGCTGGTGTGACTCAATGGATTGAGCGCCAGCTTGTGAACCAGAGCATTGTCAGTGATCCCCAGCGAGGGCACATGCCTGGGTTGTGGGCCAGGTCCCCAGACGGGGGCATGCAAGAGGCAACCGATAAAAGAAAAAAATAGTGATTCATGTAACCATTTTGGGCTTTGCCTAGTTATTAAATATAAACATTTGGTAATTATGCCCTTTCTCTATAAGTGATTATTTATGCTTTTTAAAATATAAGTGGATATATGTGAAATATAATTTTGATGCTGCTTTCACTTAAATTATAGGTTCATCCTTATTTTGTTAATGCCAATAACTTAATAAAGAATTTATTGTACTGTGTGATACATGTTAGTTAAGCAGTTCATTTTTGACTGTATTTTTATACTTGGTTATTTTCCAGATAACTGTTGAAGGGAAAAATCAAGCATTCAGTATTGAAAACCGAAGTCTATTTTATGAGATTCTTTGTACTCTTATTAACCCAAAGCGCAAGGACACTAGGGGATTCAGTCACTTTGCTGAAGTGACGGAGAATTTTGCCTTCACTCTGCTGACTGATGTTACCTGTGGCTCTCCTGGTGAAAAGTATGTATCTTTTGATATACTATCTGCACCTTATATCTGTTCCTCCACAGTTAACAAGGTAATACACAATGCACGTTGACATTTAGATGATGTAACTAAAAAGACTATACAGCCAGTGCATTATACTCAGTGGGCAAATGAAATTAATTATTTGAAAAAAACACCAATTACATCAAGAAGAAGAAATTATCTTGGCAACAATATATTCCCCTTGTTTTGAAGGGTCTTTAATAAATGTAAAAGTCACACTAAGTATGACTTTTACTAATATAATGAATAGAAAGTACATTCTGAAATGAGGACAATGGTTTCCACATTTAAGTGTGTTATGTTGGGCTGTTTGTTAATTGTGTTTACCGGGAGATGTCATTCAATTTTATCCATTTGGAGGCATCTCTCAGGATGTTGTTGAGCTTCAGACTTGTTGTTCCATGGCTGGAGTTTCATGGCATGAAGCAAGCAAGAGAAAAGGGAAAAATAAAACATGGCTCATGTTATTATTAACTATACATTTAATTTTGTAACTATGTTAATATTCTTTAGAAGTCATGGTGTCTTAAATTACATTCATATGGTAAATAGGGTAAGTGTAGTCCAAAGGTCTAAAGATATTTATTTCTATTTAATGTAACATAAAAATGGCTAGTAATAGAGCATGAATGGAAATGGAGGTCCCTCCCAGCTCTCACAGAGCAATATATGTTATTTAAAATATGGTGATTATAATTTAATGGAATATGTCTGATTAAAATGTGTATGTAAATCCCTATAAAATTTATTTTTATTCATTTTAGTAGTCAAGATATGTTGAAAATCAGAGGTATTTTGAAGACTACATTAAAAAAATTTGGTATAATAATTTATTCTATTTATGGGGCCCTTTATGTACTAACATATTAATTTATATAATAATTAAATATGTAAAACTTTTATCTTCTTAGATCACAAGACACATAAAATTCAAGCAACTAGTCAGTTCAAATATAAAAGTGTTACAAGATAAGATCAAAGAATAAACTAGTAACTGATGTTAGCTATATCCTGTTCTTGTATTAGACATTGTATTAGATCGAGCAATATGAAATCGCCTTCTTAATCTAGGTATAAAGAGTATGCTATATTGAAAATTTTATGTGGATCAAACTAGTACATACTAAATGTTGTACATATATTATTTTATCTCTATAAAACAGAATTTTAAATAGCTGTTTAGGGATAGGGTTAGGGCATTTATTATTCCAATTTACAGATGTAGAAACTAAGACTAGGGCCGTACACAGCTTGTGGTGATCACACAAGTAGTTCATGCTGAGGCCTGGGCCCCATCCTGGGTCTCCTGCTGACCAGCCCCAGGAGTACTTGACTGTTTCCCCCACTGCTGGCTGCCATGCCATGTGGTCAGAGGAGATTTTACATCACTTGCTTTGTGAAAAATCTTTTACTCTGATCCCCCTGGTTCCAAAGTGCCCATATTTTCATCTCAGGTCAGGGCCTGGTTGTCACTTGAGGTTTAGGTACAGAACCAGCATCCCCTTACATGGTTTTATTCTTTTAGCCCTGATGATGGCATTCTGGGGCCTTGGTTTTCTTAATGAGAAGCATCAGTAAAGTATCTGAATGGCTCTGTGTGCCCTTTCAGGAGGCCCTTCTCCAGTCCCCCCTGCTCCTGAATGCCCATCTGAGACCCGTGATGAGCAGTTCAGCTTTTTAGTCCCATTTATACATGTCTCCAGAAACTGCTGAAATAGATCTTTTCTTTGCATCGAGTGAGTTTGCACTGAGCCTACTGTGTGCGTACACACGAATGCTTGCATAGATAAAGAAATATCCTCTTATTTTTTCCTTTTACAATGTATTTAACTATGTTATTCAGTGAAGTAGGTAGTTCACAGCTTTGCATTCCCTGAAATCCCAAATCTTTTGATTTATTTTTCCATTTTTCTGAAAACCACTAGGATATTAAGGTTGTCAAGATGTGAGCCATCTATCCTGCTGTGAAATCTGGTTACTATATCTGCTCCTGCAGAGGCCCAGTGAGAACTCGAGAGTCTAAGGCACACATAAAGACTGGTCTTTTCTGTTTTGTTGCCTAGTCTACTCCCAGGGCCCAGTACAGTATCTGGTACATGGTAGATTCTCAATGGCTATGATACAGTGAATGAATAGAATGGATAAATGAATCAGTCTATTCCCTACCTTGTGCTTCCTCTTCATAGACTTACTTTTTCTCCTGAGTTGTCCAAGAAGCGAAAACAGCATATACGATGGTGGTCAGGCAAGAATAGCATGGCATGTTTGGCAAGATCATCAACCTCTAAAGGTTAAGCATAGAATAAGCTGGTTATGGCATGCATGTGGATGTGTGTATGGAAGAATGAGACTTACGATGTTAGATCTACTATTTGAAGACATTGGTAAAGGTTAAAGAATAGGGTAAATTAAGAAATGGTGAGACTGCAAGAAGTAATTGTTCACATAAGAGAAGGTGATGGGTGAAACTGAGGCAGGAATGTGGGGAGTATGGTAACCTTGAAAATAATAAGATTGTAAAATCAATGTATAGGTGACATATTGAACTTAGAAAATAAGGAAGAGGTAAAGACTAGTCTTTTTCTCAGAAAACGCTGAAGATGTTGATCATTCAGATATGCATTATTTACACATTGTCTTCAGCAGTATTCAAGGGTATCTTCTGAGAATGCAGGTTTGGAAATTGAGCAGTGATATTGAGGAGAATCATAGAATCTAGAACAGTCACTTGCAAGCCAAGTAAAGACAACATAAAATTGTATTAAGGGCTGACTGAGGTTGGTCACTGCAGGTTTGTGGTGGTGCCAATCTACATGGTAATGTGGGTTCCCTCCATTGAGGCCCAATGGGGCCCCCTCCACTTCAGCTTGGGTATAAAGCAGATTGTGGGGCTGGTCAAAGTTAGTGCAGTTATTGCAGAAGGGCATAGAAATCCAAAGTTGAGGTGTCAGGGAGAGAGTAGTCATTATAGCAAGGGAGAGGGGCCAGGATTTTCTCACACTTGTGTCGGGGTCACTGCATGTGATGTCCTCAGCATGCAAAGCTGGTGGAGTCCATGATGGTGCTGCCTGATCTAAATCTCAGCAAATTCCAGTGGGGTGAAGTGTTGTGTGGCCGTATGGCTGCGGTTCACTGGTCTCAGCCACAGTGTACATAGGTGGCAGTAGTAGTGGCAGCTTTTAGCTGGCAGTCACCAGTGAAAAGGTGGGAGGCTGGAGAGGAGGTGAAAAGATGAGTTTAGGCTGTTTTGGAGGTGTGCATGGCTGCTACAGGTTGAGGTGCTTCAGTAGGAGTCTTGAGCATAAGAGTGTAGAGCCTCGGATTGATGGCTGGATGAAAGACAGGTATTTGAAAGGCATCAAGTGAGATGTAGTCAAAACTGGGGTGGTGGATAATTTTTTTTTTAGAGAAGGCATATAGCTAGAGATACAGGTTAGCCCTTACCCTTTCCTTTCTTTCTGAGATCTTCCATTGAAAAGTCTTTGCTTCATTTCCCTCCTTAGCAGTCAGGGTACGGTATCATTTATATCCATGATATAAGTAGATACACTCTACGTATATTGGGGCCTATATTGCTTTCTAACATTAACGCATAATTTTTATCCTAATATCCTCTAAACTTTTCCAACCAGGTTTCAGATCTGATTCATCTTTGTGTGTCCTCACTGTTTGCAAAACATAAGGGGTTCCCTGACAAGATGTATCAGATTCACTGGAGGAGTGGTTAAAAACATACAGATTCCTAGAACCCCCAGCTCCCTCCCCTCTAAGGCAAGGGTTCCAATTTAATGTCTGGGGTGTTAGCTACAAATTTACATTTTTAAACAAACTTTGAACTAAACTGATTTTAACACACATCAAGGCTTGAAAGCAATTTCACTAAGCACAGTATCTTATGCTGAGGGAAAGATCAAAACAGAATTGTGAAATGGATTAAGATCACTGTTCAGTACTGTGTCTCCTGCTAGTCACATAGTCAAATTAGCAATTCTCTGATGGGTAAGAAATGAGTCAAGTAACCCTTGGTGAAAACATGGATGCAGATATACAAGATTTATGGTATTCTTAAATAAAGCAGAGCATTTCCCTTTCATGGTGTGCCTTTTCTTCAACCTGCTCCACCAAAGCTGATATGAGTAACTGAAAAGTCCATTTTTATAGCCACAGGTTATGTCTGATATCTGTGAATCAGCTTTCAAAAACTCATGTGTAGGTTATAAGGGGATCAGGCAGTGGGTGCAGAAAGTTATGTGAAAATATCATGACAACCATAAAAGAACTGAAAACATATTCTCTCTACTGCTTCTGGTCTGGTAGTGTCATGGTTATACTGAAGAACAGAACCCCCATGTAATGCATTTTAACATAGAAGTGGACATATAGATTGAATACCAAAAAAATATAAAATGCATTCCATTTTAGCAGATCCTTTGCTTTTCTTTTGTAGAGGTAAAACCATCCTTGACAGCTGCCCGTATTTGTCAATACTGGCCCTTCATTGGCATCCTCAGCAAATCAATGGGCATACATTTGAAGGAAAAGAAGGTGATTATATTCGGATTCCAGAAAGGTTATTGGATGTCCCGGATGCAGAAATAATGTCTGAGAAAAGTACATGTGAATCAGTCCAGTTTATAGAGTATAGCAGCCAGCAGTGGTTTATGAGTGGAAACAATCTTCCTGCCCTGAAAAATAAGGTAATCTATCATTAGAAAGAATATGGTCAGTATCTGATTTTTCCAAAGTAGCCACACTCCTCAGAATGCATTCGCTTGGTTAGAATTGTGGGAAGCACTGCACATGGTCAGCTGATTATGAAATGAAACACGTTCCATCTTTATGAACTATTTGTAAAATATTTTGCCTCAAAAACAGCTGGAAATATTTCCCTCATGTTTTCCTGAGCATAGTATATGGGAAAGTAGGGAAAGGGAAAATGTAGGTTTCACTAATTATATATAATACACCCTACTTGCCATGAAGCCTGACGGTTATAATCAGAGTGAGTGTTTTTGGCTGAAGACTGTCAGTCGCTGACTAGAGTGGAAAACCAGGGAGGTGCCCTGCATTCACAAGGAAGCTACCTGTAAGTAGTGGCAGGAAGTAGTGGCTGAAGTCCTTGGAAAAGTGAAAAATTAAGCAAAGTTCAGAATGGGAGATTCAATCATGACATTAACTTGAAAATATTATTAACTTTTATGTTCTTTAAAAAAATATTGTAGGTATTATCTCTGAGTGTCAAAGGTCAACATTCACAAGCCCTGACTGACAACAACAAGGTTCTCTATAGGATTTATGCTGCTGAGCCAAGAATTGTTCCCAAAACCTCTCTGTGTCTCCTTTGGAACCAGGCCGCTGCAAGGTACTTACTAGTAATTGTGTAAAATCAGAATTCGGTCCTTCCCCATTCCGGTACCATTGAGCCCAATTTTTCCTACTGCACAATCACGGACTTTAGACTAGGAAATAACCTCTACCAGAAATAAGACAAAGAAGCAAAGGAACTGGTCTAGCATTGTGCAGGTGGCACATGTGGCCAAACCTTTTAAATATGTGTCTAGAGCAGTGTTTATTTCTTGATCATTTGTGCTTTCATGGGACTTAGCATGAGTTCTGCCCAGTTCAGATAATTTTCCTGTGGTTATTGGTTCATTTATTGGGCAAGAAAGGAAACTCTTTTTTTCCCCCTTCCATCTGGGCTTGTGGTTCTGGAGCTGATACTCTGTTCAGAGGAATTAGCAGGGATTTCTAATTCTAGTCCGCATATGGTTTGGAGTATGTTGTGGGATTAATGCCATGCATGGGAATGGGAAGCAGAGAGTGATTCTTTCTCTTGGCCTGAGGCCTCAAGTTTCTGAGCAGTTCTGTCACTCCAGCTCAGTCAATGCTTTAGGGTGAGGGAGTGCTGACCTTAAGGTCTAAACATCAATTCAAATGTGGTAGTCAAAACTGGGGTGGAGGATTTTTTTTTATTTTTATTTAGAGAAGGCATGCAGCTAGAGATAAGCTTTATCTTTTCCTTTCTTTCTCAAACATAGAAAATTCTTTGCTCCATTTCCCAGGTTAGCAGTCATGACAAGGTATCATTTAGAGCCATGATATAATTACATATACTTTACATATGTTGGGGCCTATACTAATTTTTAACATTAATGTATAATTTCTATTCTGATACCCTCTAAACTTAACCAGCCAGGTTTCAATTCTGATTCACCTTGTTATCTCCTCACTGTTTGCAGTGATGATGGATCCACAGACAAGATGTATCAGACTTGCTGGAGATGTGGTTAAAAACAGATTCCTAGAACCCCCAGCTCCCTCCCCAGAGATCATATGGTTGGGAGTCTTCATAATTTCTTATTCTTTTTTTAAAAGATTTTATTTATTATTTTTAGAGAGGGGAAGGGAGAGAGGTAGAGAGGGAGAAAAACATCACCATATGGTTGCCTTTCACCTCCCTCTAGCTAAGGACCTGGCTGGAGACCTGGGTTTCAACCTGGTTATGTGCCCTGGCTGGGAATTAAATCAGCAACCTTTGGGTTTGCAGGCTTATCCACCGTGTCACCAGCCAGGGTAACTTCTTATTCTTAAAAACATCTTTCATAAGGGTGATGTTTCTTGCTTAATAGATTCTCTTAGGCTAACACAGTTCCAAAACGAGATGGAGACATCATACTTTACTTTAATATTAATAGAAATTTCATAGACTGATGAAATAACACCAAAGGGTAAAAAATTGTTTATTACTGACCGTTAGCCACATAAACTAAAATCCTAAATTGATAATAGCTTATTTGGCTAACCAACCAACGGTCCTTTAAACACCAAAATTCTGGTTAAACATCAAAATTCTGGTTTGTCTTTTTTTTCTATGGAAAAAAATTATCAGTTGAAATTCCTAATGCCTGATGCAGATCTTAAACCTAATAAATAGGTACTGTGTAACCCTCAATATATAATTACTAATGAATGTTTCAAGGTTGAACCTGCAGTGGGTTAAGAAGGTTTATGCCCTTAGAAAAGTAAAAAAATCTAGAGGTACCAAAAGGGAAGAGGCTCCACAAGTAGGCCCTGGGGAATGCTGTGAAGTCTTGGCATGTGATGCTTTATTTGCCATAATCATGACAATGTTCTTGTGGTAAGTTAGCCATACTTGTAGGAACCCTTCTATACATAGAAGAACCCTAGCCTGGCCAGGTGGCTCAGTTGGTTGGAGCATTGTGCTGTACATCAAAAGGTTGCAGGTTGATCCCCAGTCAGGATACATACCTAGGTTGCAGGTTCAGTTCCTAGTCAGGAACTGATTGATGTTTCTCTCTCTTTCTGTAAAACCAATTTAAATAATACATGTATGTATCCTTGAGTGAGGGTTATGAAAAAAGAAAGAAAGAAAGAAGAGAAAAGAAACCTGGAAAAACTTATGTATTATGTATTACAGCTCCAAACTCCAAAACATAAAAATGATGAAAGGATTTTAGAAGAGCACTTAAGTCATTTATATGATTCAGGTTACTAGGAATTATGAGAAATAAGAAAGGGTAAACACTCTACATTATAATGGCTGTGTCAATCTTTTGGAAGTTTCGAAAGTTAGAGAAGGGTACCTTCTGTGGAAAATCTTGGGTGTGTTGGCCTTAGATTAGGTAGCAACTAGTGCTGTTCTGTGGAGAGGACCAGCCTCTTAGGTAGCGGGAGTGCTGTTGAAGGTTTAGATAGGATTTAGGCTGCTTCTTAATGGCACTTTTGAGATCTGTTGTGTCATGTAAGGCACCAGATATTCCCTGCAGTGTTTCTTCTTCATACTGTGGTCTGCACAAGTCTAGAATCAAGAACATGTAGTTCAGTAAGTTATTTTTTCTTTGAAGACATCCAAGACCTTAAACATTGATGAAAGCTGAATAGTGATAGTTGTCTTTTGTCCTTAGCTGGTTGTCTGACAGTCAGTTTTGCAAAGTGGTTGAGGACACCTCAGACTACGTGGAATGTGCCTGTTCATACATGTCTGTGTATGCTGTCTACGCCCAGACCAACAACTTGTCTTCATACAACGAAGCCTTTTTCTCTTCTGGATTTATATGTGTCTCAGGTCAGTTACAATATTTCTGTGTCAGTAATTTTAAAGATTTATGAGAACAAAAGTCTGTTTTCCCATATTCATTTTATATATTCAAGATGCAAATATACTGTAATTCATTGGTACTTCGAGAAAATAAACTTTCCCACTGTCTTATTTATTAATTCAATGCATATTTATGGAGGGCCAATTTTGTACTGAGGATAAAGGAAAAAGCAAGACACAGTTCCAACTCATAGAAAATATAAAATACAGTGTGGGATAGAAGCTAGGTAATAGGAGAGGATGTTCCCACGCAGTCTTGTGAGGGCAGATTCTGCAGTAGTGTCAGGATTGTGTGAGACAATATATACAAAGCAGTTTGTATTTTTATTTAGAAAGAAACCTAACCCTTTGATTAATTTTTATTCTACAAACTAAGAGCCCTAAATATGCTCTCTTTAAATAAAAAAAATAAACTGTCTTCCACCTTCTACATCTAGGCTTCACTTCTGGCAGGAGTAGGAACTTGAATTGTGTTAATGTCTGTCCAACTATTTACCTATAACTTAACATAGAATAACTAAAAGTTATTCTCATTTGCTGCACTAATTATATAGTTGGGAGTCTTAATAATTTCTTATTCTTAAAAACGTATTTTAGAAAGATGACATTTCTTGCTAAATAGATTCTTCTTAGGTCCATATAGTTCCAAAATCAGATGGAGACATCATATTTTACTTTAATATTAACAGAAATTTCCTAGATTGATGAAAAAGCACCAAAGGGTAAAAAGCTGAAATAAAAATAGATATTACTTTCTGTGTTTCAATAGAGAGATAAATCCAAATGCTGCTGTGACCCACAAAAATCCCTTGTTTACTCTGAATACTGAATATCAAATCAAAGAGTTCTAAAAACTAAGTGAAAACATTATTTTGATTTTATAGAAGATTAGTAAGACTTTGTTTCCTGGGAAAATTGTTAGTACATATACATATGTATTTTTGCAGCTTACTTTAGCAAAGTCTACATAGATTTGCTTACGTATTTGAGAATAAGCACCTAAATATCAGCATCTACTTATATTACTTTTGACTTAAAGCTATATTTATTTTTAAAAATAAATGATTTTTATTTATTATTTCAGAGAGAGAGGAAGAGAGAGAGGGAGAGAAATATCAATGTATGGTTGCCTTTTGCCTGCCTCCAGCCATGGACCTGGCTGGAGACCTGGCTTACAACCTGGTTATGTGCCCTGGCTGGGGAATCGAACCAGCGACCTTTGGGTTTGCAGGCCGGTGCCTTATCCACTGTGCTACCAGCCAGGGCTGAAGCTATATTTAAAATTACAGTTGACCTTTGAACTTTGTGGAGGTGAGGGACACTGACACCTCATTAGTCATAAATTTATATATAACTTTTGACTATTCAGAAACTATTAATAGCCCATTGTTTACCAGAAGCCTTACCAATTATGTAGTCAATTAACATATTCTGTGTTACATGTATTAAATACCAAATTCTTACAGTGAAGTAAGGTAGAGAAAAGACTATTCAACAATCATAAGACAAAGAAAATACATTAATAGTACTGTACTATAAGCTTATGCCATCTGGTTTAGGCTACATGGTCATCTTCAATTTTTTTCAAATTGTTGATTGAACAAAATCCATGTATGAGTGGCCCCATGCCCTGTGTTCAAAGATCAACTATATTGTTTTTGCTTTTCTCTCTGTCCATGACATATTGCAATGCACATCACATGTTCTGGAGACATAAAGTCCTGACATTGTGTCTCAGTTTCAGGGAAGATTGGACCTCCATCCCTCAGATGGGCCCATGGGAAGCAGAGAAGAGAATTTTATATTTTTTACATTTATATTCATTAATTTAGGTCAGGTCGCATTGATGATCCCTCTGAATTTGGAAGTAAACTGACTAGCTCTTTTCATAAAATGTGTTAACATACAATTAGACAGGAATTAAACCTTTTCATTTGAATCAGGAAAGATCACAGTGTATCTGTTTTGAATATGATTCACAGTTCTGATTACTGTACTAGAATAGAACAACTAAAATGAGCAGTACGTGAAATGAACATGAAGGCCAAAAAGTTTAGTAATGCTCAGGTTAGAAAGATAAAAGATCAAGGCATATAGCAATGACTTTTCAAATTAGAAACCAGTTTACCAAATTCCAAGAAATTAAGGTTATCTCATGAAGCTAAAAGAGAAAGAGAAAAAATGTAGAACATAACTGTGCATCTTAGCGTGACATTATGAAATTCACCTCAAAGGGGAATAACTTCAGGTGATAATGCTATAATTTTGAAATATAATTATTTTAAGGAACCTAAGCATAGTTTGAAGTATACATTACTATTTTGAGGGAAAGGTCAAGAAGCTTACTCTCTTCTCATAACCCTATTGATGTTGTATGATCAAGAAAGATAGACTATTTGGTGAGAGTCATCCTATTTTTGATTCTGAATGCGATTTATATGGCTTTGTGATTTTAGCAAGACCCTATAATATTCCATAACCCATTTAAGTTTTACCATCAATACATAAACTGGGTCATGTCTGATGCACTTGTAGGTGAGTCTCCTATGACTAGAGCTGAGCTTAGAGATGGACATGGACTTCAGATTTGTTTCTTTTTTTGGTTATTTTATTCTCTTATGGTTGAGAAGTACATTAACACTAGTTAATCTAAAATTTCCCTTTTTAAATGGCTAATAATTTTATTTTTTTCACAGATTATTCAGTGATAAATGCCAATTCAATGTCAATTTTACAGTTAATAACAGGAAATAATTGTCTATAATTACTAAATAATAAAACTTACAGGATAAGTAAAGAAATACATTCCAAGTCCTTTGAAGCATGCTTATTATTTTGTTCAAGGTTTATTAAATTGCAAAGATACTTCAGTTCTGCCTTTTATATTTTATAAGCTGAAATTTTGATAGTTAAAAAGAGTTTATAACTGTACCAGATGCTATCCACTCATTTTAAATTATTTTTATTATATAAGTGATATTTTCTAAAATTTCATGTCAAATTCTTCCAAAAATATCCAGTTCATATTCACTGTAATAATTACCCTATGATAATAATTATAATTATGCAGAGGTGAATTGAAACAGTTTCATTTTAACTATTAACTGGAGAATAGAAAATGGGCAAGAACTTAAAAAAAAGTCATTTAAAGGGTAACTGTAGGGGATAAGTCAGGCAGCTTAGTTTTAATTCTAACATGCATAAAAAAGGTTGGATTTCTCTAGCTATATACATACTAGGTCTTCCCAGAAAATGTCCATTCATGGTTAATATAATGGGAATGGTTTGCAGGACATTGATGTAACTTGGCAGCCAGGGAGAGTGGACTGGAATGTGCATGTGTGAACAATGACAACTTCATTGTTAGTCATCAGGGCAGTAGACACCATTGGGTGAGCATGCATACTGTGTCACTGTCACATTCAAAATGACTGAGCAAGTAGAGCAACAAATCTGCATCATATTTTGTGTGAAGCTTGAACATTCCTCTGCAGAAACTGTTTGGATGATTCAGGAGCTTTAGGGGATAGTGTGATGAGTGCAGCACAAATAGAAGTGTGGCACAAATACTTCAAAGATGGTCAATAATCTGTTGAAAGTGACCCATGTTCTGGAAGGCCTGCAACAAGTAGAACACCTGAGAATATTCAATGTGTACAGGCTGCAATTAACAAAGATTGACAACAGACAGTGCAAGAACTAGAAGCTGGTTGGGGATTCCAAAAACTATCATGTCTAAGATTTGACACAGGATCTTGTCATGAAATGTGTTGCGGCAAAATTTGTTCTGTACCAAAGCAGAAGGAACATTATGCTGCAATTGCTAATTCCTTGATATTATGATACCAATGAACCAGATTTCCTCAAGAAGGGCATAACTAGAAATGAATCATGGGCTTGAAGTAAGTAAGTAATCCAGAAATGAAGGCCCAGTTATCCCAGTGGAAGTTGCTTGAAGAAGGAGCACCAAGGTTGCAGCAAGATCAAGACCATGCTAACTGTGGTTTTTGATTGGGAAGGTGTTGTCCATCACAAGTGCGGCCCTCCAGGACAAATAATTAATGAGCACTACCACCTCAGTATTCTTCATTGGCTGAGAGATGCAATACAATAAAAACAGACATAGCTGTGGGCAACTGATGTTTGGCAGCTTTATCACAATAGTGAACCTGCTCATGCATCATGTCTGATGTGAAGTTTTCTGCTGAATCAAATTACCCAAGTGACTCAGACCCCTACAGCCCAGATTTGGCACCCTGCAACTTCTGGCTTTTCCCCAAACTGAAATCACCTATGAAAAGGAAGAGATTTCAGACCATCAGTGAGATTCAGGAAAATAAAATGGGGCAACTGATGGAAATTCCAACACCGGATTTTGCAGAGTATTTTGAACAGTGGAAGAGATGCTGGGAGAACTGTGTGAGGTTTCAAGGTGCCTACTTTGAAGGGGACTGAGGTGTCATTGACCTATATACAATATTTCTTGTATCTTGTCTCTTCTTCAGTAAAGACCTCTAGTTTACATAGAATATGGCCGGATACTTTCCGGACAGACCTCACATAGCTGTATTACTTAGGTTGAACTTGGCTGCATGTAACAGAAGATAATTCAAATATCTTAAATAAGCAGAAGGACATCATCAGGGGCCTAGACTCTTTTCTCCCTTTTTTGTTTTGCACTCCTCGAAGATTTAATTTTATTTTTTCAGTCTTGCCCTTACATGGTCTTGAGCTGGCTCTAGAAGCAGTAAGTTGCACACAATGTCTGGGCTTGTCAGTGGAAAAGCACTTATTTGCATCTTGTTTTAAGGGCACTGAATAGTTTCCTGAAAACCACCTGGAATGTTTTCCTGCACATCTCTTTTTCCAAAATTGTGCTCTGGGAACTTTCATAAACCAGTCTCTGTCTGGGAGAAGATAACTGATAGAAATAAAGAGACAGGCAGAGGGAGTACAGCAATAGTTTTTTTGAATATCATGTCTCCCAACACAGCCATTCATATATAGTAGTATTTCAATAAATTAATAAATAAATGAATCCACTATGTTGACCTGTCATCCTCCAATAATGAGATGTACTTGTGGCTATGTAAGGTATGTTCATAACTTCAAGTCCCAAACCATCTCATTTTAGCCATTCTTAATAAAAATTCTGAAATATAGCATACTCTTTTTTGCTGTCACTCAGGGCAGTTTCATATGCTAATGGGTGCTTCTGCAAGGATGGTAATCTTCTTTTTTTTTTTTTTTTTTTTTTAATTTTATTGTTGTTGTATTACATGCATCCCCTTTTTGCTCCCCTCTGTCCCCCCACCCACCCACCCATTCCCCCCAAAGTCAATCCCACCTGTTGTCCATGTCCATGGTTCCTTTATACTAGGTTCTTGTCTAAGCTGCTCCCCATCTTTGCCTCTACCTCTCCCTCCCCCCTACC
>PVIW01008002.1:0-65790 GCA_004026585.1 Noctilio leporinus | reverse complement strand
GGGGGACAGAGGGGAGCAAAAAGGGGATGGATGTAATACAACAACAATAAAAAAAACAAAACAAAACAAACCTCTTAGAAGAAAACATAAGAGTAAACTTTAGTTTGGCAATGATTTCTTATATATGACCCCAAAGCACAAGCAGCAAAAGATAAAATAGGTAAATTAGATTTCATCAAAACTAAATCTTTTGTGTATGAAAAAATACTATCAACAAAGTAAAAAGACAACTCATAGAATGGGAGAAAATCTTTGCAAATCATATACCCAATAAGGGTCTTATATAAAAAAATATAAAAAGCTCTTACTACTTAATAAGACAAACAATCTAATTTAAAAATGAACAAAGGACTTGAATAGACATTTCTGAAGTGAAGATATACAAATGACTAATAAGTATATGGGATGTAATACAACAACAATAAAATTTAAAAAGATAAGTATATGAAAAGATGTTCAATATTATTAGTCATAAGGAAATGCAAATTGAAACCACAATGAAATAACCTTTTAGACCCACTAGTATGATGTTATAAGTTGAATTGTATCCTTCCAAAGTTCATATGTTGAAGTCCTAACCCCATAATGTGACCTTATTTGAAATAGGATTGTTATATATGTAAGTAGTTAAGATGAGGTCATAGTAGAATTAGGTTAACCCCTAATTCACACACACAGGGAGAACCTTATGAAGACTGGAGTTATGCTGCCACAAACCTAGGAACTACCAGAAGCCAGAAGAATGATGTGAAACAGAAAATTTCAGAGGGAACCTGATCCTGAAGATACCTTGATCTTGAACTTCTAGCCTCTGGAACTGTCAGAAAATAAATTTCTGTTGTTTAAACTACTCAGTGTATGGTCCTTTGTTATAGCAGCCCTAGCAAAATAATACAGATGGGTATAATAAAAAAGATGGACAATAAGTGAGATTAAGTATTTGTGAAAATGCAGAGCACGATGGGCATGTGAAGTACAGTCCTTTAGAAAATAGTTCAGCAGCTCCTCAAAATGTTAAATATATAGTTTCCATATGACTTGACAATTCCACTCCTTTGTATAGACCCAAGAGAATTGATACAGGCGTTTAAATAAATAGTTGTGCTTTGTATTTGTACTTTATAGCAGTATTATTCAAAATAGCCAAAAGGGGAAAACAACACATATGTTCATCAAATGATAGGTGAATAAACAAAATATGCTATATCCATATAATGGAGTTTTATCCAACAGTAGAAAAGAAGTACTGATACATGCTACAACATAGATAAGCCTTGAGAACATTATGTTTAGTGAAAGAAGCCAGTTTAAAAAGGCCACATAAGAGCTCTGGCTGGTGGCACAGTGGATAAGGCACCAGTCTGAGAACCTAAAGGTCGCTGGTTCGATTCCCAGCCAGGGCACATAACCACATTGCAAGCCAGGTCTTCAGCCAGGTCCGTAGCTGGAGGCAGGTGAAAGGCAACCATACAGTGATGTCTCTCTCCCCCTCTCTGTCTCTTTCCCTTCCCCTTTCTCTAAAAATAATAAATAAAATCTTAAAAAAAAAAGGCCATATAAGAGAGAGAGGCATAAGTAGGCATGCTGTGTCTCCTTCCACAACTAAGAAGGAATATAACTACCTTAAAACTGGAGACTCCTGGCTGGTAGCACAGTGGATAAGGTGCCGACCTGCGAACCCAAAGGTCACAGGTCCGATTCCCCAGCCAGGGCACATAACCAGGTTGCAAACCAGGTCTCCAGTCAGGTCTGTGGCTGGAGGCAGGTGAAACGCAACCACACATTGATGTCTCTCTCCCTCTCTGCCTCTCTCCCTTCCCCTCTTTCTAAAATAATGAAATAAAATCTTAAACAAAACAAAACTGGAGACAGCCATAAGTTCCAGAAAGCTGACCTGCATGGAAGTTCAACAAATAAAAATATAAAGAAGAAATACTCACCCAGACAGGTAGGAGGGGTAGAGCTGGGGTAGAGAGGACTCAGTGTGGAGGTAGCAGCAGCAACAACTATGGCCAGCCAGCAGGAAGTGCAGTCTCACATTAAAACATGTAGGGAGGGACACCTGGGGAGCACTCCAGCACCAGACCAGACCATGCAGCTTATGGTTCCAGCCCCAGGGAAAGTGAAACCTCATTGCTTCTGACTGTGAAAACCAGTGGGGGCTGGGGTGGAGGAAGAAACTGCTGGTCTCTCAGAAGAATCCATTTGTTTAGAGGGCCCCCACAGTCCTAGAATGTTCACAAACCCACCCATTCTGGAACCACAACCAGGGTAATAGCTAGAAAGGGGCCAGTCCCATATAGGAAATGGGAAGAAGTGCCTGGAAAAGGGGTGAGTGCTAAGCAAGCGGCATTGTTCCCTCTCAGACTCCTCCCCAATATACATCACCACAACGTGGCAAAATGGGTCTTCCACACTAAGGACTACCTAAGGCTCTGCTCCTTCCACTATAACAGGTATGACAGTTTTACCTAAGACACAGAGGCAAACACAGGAGCCTGTCAGGTTGAGGAGACAGAGAAGTATGGTTCAAAAGGGGAAACAGATCAAGGTTCCAGTGGGAGACAAAGAGATAACTAACCTAACAGACAAGGAGGTAGCCAACCTAACAGATGCAGAATTCAAAACACTGGAGATAAAGATGCTCACAAGGCGGGAAAAGTAGGGGAAGGATTTAGTCTAGGAACTAATGTGAAAGACACATAGACATGGACAACGAGATGGAGATTGTGGGAGAGGGGATGGGAAAGGTAGTGCAGTGGAGAACAATGGGGAAAAAATGAAGCAATTGTATACAACAACAATAAATAAGAAAAAAGATGCTCACAGACTTTGACAGATATGCTTGAGTATGGCAAATGCAAAAAGGAAGAAGTGAAATGAAGGAAAACCCACATGAAATCAATGTGAAGGGAAGGAAACTAGGCTCAAATCCATGATTTAGAACATAAGGAAGAAATAAACTCTACAGAATGAAGAAATAAGAATTGAGGAAAATGAGGAGAGACTCAGGAACCTCTGGGATGACTTTAAACATACCAACATCTGAATCATGGTGGTGCCAGGAGAAGAGGAAAAGCTAGAAATTGAAAACTTATGTAAAAAAAATAATGAAGGAAAGGCCCTGGCCATGTAGCTTGTTAGTTAGAGCATTGTCCGGATATGCCAACATTGCTGGTTCGATTCCCAGTCAGGGCACATACAAGAACAACCAATGAATGCATCAATAAGTAGAACAACAAATCCATCACTCTCCTCTCCTCTTTCTAAAATCAATAAATAAAAAATTTAAAAATAATAATGAAGTAAAACCTCCCTAATTTGTTGAATGAAATAGACATACACAAGTCCAAGAAGCACAGAGTCCCAAACAAGTCAGACCCAAAGAGGACATGTCATAATTAAAATGCCAAAGATTAAAGATAAAGAGAGAATCTTAAAAGCATCAAGAGGAGAGAGTTACTTATAAGGGGTTTCCTATAAGACTCTCAGCTGACTTCTCCAAAGAATCATTGCAGGCAAGAGGGAACTGCAAGAGGTATTCAAAGTGATGAAGAGCAAGGACCTACAACTGAGATAGATTACTCTATTCAGGAAAGCTATCATTTAGAACGGAAGGGAAGATAAAGGGCTTCCCTGACAAGATAAAGCTAAGGAGTTCATCATCACCAAGCCCTTATTATATGAAATGTTAAAGGGATTTATTTAAGAAAAAGAGGATCAAAATTATAAACATTAAAATGATAGGAAACTCAACTACCAACAACACAACCAATCTAGGAACAGAATCATAGGTATGGGGATCATTTGGAGGATGGAAGGGGGAAGAGGGAGAATAGGGAAGTGATTCAGGGATTAAGAAGCATAATTGGTAGGTACAAAAGAGACAGGGGAAAGTTAAGAATAATAGAGGAAAGGGTGAAGGCAAACAATTTATATGCATAACCCATGCACATGAACTAAGGGAGCGGGGTGGAATTGCTGGAGGGAATGGGGATATTGGGCAGAAGGGAGCAAAGGGAAAATAAATTGGGGCAATTGTAATAGCATAATCAATAAAATATACTTTATAAGAAAGGCCAAATAATGTATGATCCTATTTTACATGCCCAGAATAGGCAAATCTATAGAAACAGGTAATAGATTAGTGGTTTCCTAGAACATAGTAGTAGCTGGTAGATTGGGAGCATGGGAAAGGTTGGGGAGAAATGACTTAATGGATATGGGGTTTCCTTTTGAGATGTTGCAAATGTTGTAAACTTACATTGTGATTATTGCACAACTTGGATACACTATAAATCATTGAACCATACACTTTACATAGATACATTTTATATATGGATTATATATCAATATAGATCATTTATTAAAAGACAGGCCCCTTATCCTGAACTACTGACCTGAGTCCTCCCAAAATCCTGATCCACAGAAACCAAGAAAGTATAAAATGAGGTTGAATTTTTAAAAAGCAAAGAAAAAAAGCTGATTAGAAATCTCCCAAGATATACTATACATGTCTGAATTGTGTAGCTATATGTGTGGGAGTAGCAGTCTGTTGGAACATTATTATCTTACCTTGATATTTTTGGAAATGCTGTGTGTTAGCAAAACAAATGATTTGCACTTTAAGCAAGTTTTGTGGGTAAGCAATTTTTCAGAAGTGCCAACATTATCCAGTCTGAGTGACTCTGGGCTGGTCCCTTAGTTTTTGTTAACCTTCTTGTCCTCTAGGGAGGCGCCCTAGATGACTTCTAAGGCTCCTCTCATCCCAGATTTCTGTGACCAACACTTTGTGTCTTACTAATTACTCTGAGAAATGAGGCAGCAGCAAATGAGCTGGGGACATTAGAATCACATGGTGGGGTGGGGAACATGTTACAAAGGTAGGGAATGAGGAGAAAGGTAACTCGCAAACTACTATACTACCTTAGGGAATGATTAATTACTGAGTCAGACTACAAGCAAGTCAGGAGGTCTGTGAGTTAACAGGATTAATAAAGTGAGGATGTGACTAAACCCATCATGGGTTCCTCCGAGAACAAAGGGAGGAAGCTATACATTATCAGGGATGACCAAGAGAGTACCATATGCAATTCAACCAAGAACAACATCAGGGGATTTCCAAAGGGGAGGCTTAAAATAACCTATCAGCTTTAGCCACCTCGTGTTGAAAACATAACTTTGGTGGCACAGTGGATAAAGTGCTGGCCTGAGAACCCAAAAGTTGCTGGTTCAATTCCTAGCCAGAGCACATAATCAGGTTGCAAGCCAGGTCTCCAGCCAGCTCTAGCTGGAGACAGGTGAAAGGCAACCATACATTGATGTCTCTCTTTCTCTCTGCCTCTCTCCCTTCCCCTCTCTCTCTAAAAAAAATTAATAAAATCTTAAAAAAAAGAAGAGTAACTCTGAAGTACCCAGCCAATGGGGAAACAGGCGAGACCACCCCCGAGTTAGGGCTTAAATATTCCTATTTGTTTGTCTGATCAGCGCCTCGCACCCTGCCTATCTTCGGTTCGTGCACTCGTTTCTGCAGAATTGTGAAGAAATGCCTTGGTTTGCTGCTGAAGTCCTGGGTTCTGGTTTTATTGTGAGCATTTCTCACACAAAGGAAATGCTAGGTCGTGCCCCTAGAAATCTTGTTTGCATGGATGAGTCCTAGGAATAGACATTTTATAGCAGCATGCCAAGAAATTGAGAAACATTGGCAGGTATTTCTAAAAATGAGTGGCTGTAAATCAGGGGTTCTCTTTTCCGCCTGTGCCTATTAAGCTAAGATGGCCTATTAAGCCATCTGTTAGCTTTTTCCAAATCTTGGACTAAACCTCTTTCTTTATTTAATCTTTTAGAATATCAACATTCCTTTGCTTCTCTTCATATGCCAAACACATAGAGTAGATGGTTGAGGTTTAAAAAGACCCTACTGACCACACTTAAATGGTAGGTGTATTACTAACCAAGAAATAGCTACAATTTCACTTTTCACCTTTGAATGGGAAGTAACAGGAGATCAGGGAGGTGATAGGCCACATAGGTTTATGGTCTGTTATTTGACATTGCAGTTTTACTTCCTCTGGATGGAAATTTGCACCTAGAGAAACACAGCACTTTGAACAGATGTGTCAAAGAAAGAATTAAAGGAAATAGGGACCCCTAGTTGGTGTGGCTCAGTGGATTGAACACTGGCCTGCGAACCAAGGGGTTACTGGTTCAATTCCTAGTCAGGGCACATGCCTGGGTTGCAGGCCAGGTCCCCACTTGGGGGTGCAAGAGAGGCAACCACATATTGATGTTTCCCTTTCTTTCTCCCTCTATTCCCCTCTTTCTAAAAATAAATAAATATGTTTTTTTAAAAAGGAAATGGGGAGAGATACTAGTGATAAGACTTCCAGTGGCTGAAATAGCTTTCAGACCTTTGTTCAGACATTAGAAAAAGCTGTAGGTCTCGCCAAGAGCCACTTACCTACCTTAATAACTCAGATGGTATTTACTATCCTCCAGGCACTGTTTCAAGAACTTTAGCTATATAAACTCAATTAATCTTCAGTACATTTGATAGGCCATTATTATCTCTATTTTAAACATGAGGGAATTGAATCCGAAAATTAACTAGGTCACAAAGATTACCAAACTGGAAGACCAAGAAGCAGGTTATGAATCCAGGTAACAGGGCACATTAAGCTTAAAAACTAAATTTTAACCTTGTCCACTAGAGCTAACTATGCAACAGAATACAATATGCTTCCCATACCTGGATTCGCAAAATCTTTAACCACAGCAGGATAATACAGTGCAAAGTTGGCTTTAATGAAAAGAGTTTAAGGTTTAACTGGTGAGACAAAATGCTGTTTAATCTATTAACTAAAATATTGTTATCTGAAAAAGAGAGGGAGGTTGGGACAAGGAAGTAGTACATCCATAAGAGTTTGCTGGCTAAGCTAGTCTTCTGTCATGATATTAAGGGAAAATGAGGTCTAAGGAATCATGACTATGTGAATTACTTGAACATTCAATACTACTTGTATGTTCTAATTCCTCTAGAAATGTTTTATTAGAAAACAGTGAGTTTATGTAGACAGTACATATCCTACTCTGCAGTGTCTTAGGACTGACTTTGTACTTATGGAAGTCAGCCAGATCTGTGGGTGGATCATTAAACTAGAATTCTTTTCTTGACATACGAGTACCTTATGAGAGACCTTGACCTAAGGCAAACCATCAACAAGTCAAGGGGAATGACCCCAGGGACAGGCCCTGCTGCCTCCACTTGAAGAATTGTTCTTCAATAAAGAAACAATACTATCACTTCTGGGTTTCTGCTTGCCTAAAGAGAATGTTATGAGGATTCTAAAGACAATATCGATAATATCTGTGGAGGACTTTAAGCTTCTTCAGTATAAATGTTGTGTAAACATAACCAAAGGAATTCTGGTTAATCAACATTGTGTATGTGTGTGTGTTTTAACTTGGCTTATGTCCAGACATGTGCATAGATATAGATAGCGAATGTTTAATACTGCATATTCATCCTAATCCTAACATTTAAAATAAGTCAATTTTCATCAAAACACAGGGACTGAAATTGTAGGCTTCCCTCACAATAAGAAGTAGAGCCAAGTGTGAGTCCTACATGACCAATATTCTGAGAACATTATATGTAATTTGAATGATTGATATGATCCATCTTTCAGTGAAATGATGTCAATCAATATTATTTCAAGTGTTATTTCATGTTATTTCAAGTTCTATAGATTTTACATCATTATAAAGAGCATAGTACTTTCATAAAACATTATAAGATATGATTTTGGTACTAACAGTTTATCCTTAATGTTAGTATTTCATTCAGAGAAATTCAGAGAATGAATTCACAGAACTAAAATGAGGATGCTTGTAAACTTTTTTTTTTTTTTAAGATTTTATTTCATTATTTTTAGAAAGAGGGGAAGGGAGAGAGGCAGAGAGGGAGAGAGACATCAATGTATGGTTGCATTTCACCTGCCTCCAGCCGGGGACCTGGCTGGAGACGTGGCTTGCAACCTGGTTATGTGCCCTGGCTGGGGAATTGAACCAGCGACCTTTGGGTTCGCAGGCCGGCGCCTTAGCCACTGTGCTACCTGCCAGGGCTGCTTATAAACTTTTAAGCAGAAAAAATCATTTGGATTTTATATTTATGTGTGTATGTATTTCCTTTTAAGTTTTAAACATAAAGTGGTTATCTAAAGGGAACTTCTAAAAGAGGAAATCATGAAAATGGCTGAATTCCTCAGTGTGAAGTCAGCAGTATTATCAGTATAGGTGACAAAAAACAAGAAAATCAGGAAGCAGTAAAAGTAATGATTGGGATCAGGTGGTAACAGTAAAATCAGGAAGCTTGAATCTGCAGCTATAAAAGAGGGCATTTGAACCCTGGCTGGTAGCACAGTGGATAAGGTACCAACCTGCAAACCCAAAGGTCGCTGGTTCGATTCCCCAGCCAGGGCACATAACCAGGTTGCAAGCCATGTCTCCAGCCAGGTCCCCGGCTGGAGGCAGGTGAAAGGCAACCATACATTGATGCTTCTCTCCCTCTCTGCCTTTCTTCCTTCCTCTCTTTCTGGAAATAATAAATAAAATCTTTATAAATAAATAAATAAAAGGGGCATTTGAAACAGGAAATGATGTGAGAGAAGGTAATTTTAGTGTAGTTCAAGGAGGTGGCAGCTATGAGTGTGAAGAGAAAAGATTAATTTTAAGTGTGTCTTAGAAATAAGAAGAAAAATAATGAGTAAAACCCATCTGAGTGTTGTATGGCTATATCAAACAAGAGTCTACCTAGAGAATTATGCCCATTTTGGGTTATATTTTCATAGGAGCATTGATGATGAGCCCAGGGTGGTGAGAAATGGCAGCTCTCCTTGGACATCTGTAGGTCTGCCATAGGAAGAAAGATTACACATGGCTCAACATTGTTCTAAAAATTAATGGACCCATGGAAAGTTAGAGGGAGGCAGATTTTGCTTAATATAATGTTCTAACAATTATATGCTCCCCTGTAACAGAATGGGAAATTTCCCATCTTTGCAAGTATATTCAAGCAAAGAATATTAAATAACCCAACTAAATAATCAAATGATTTCTTTTGCTACGTAAGGTCCTTTCTGATCGAAGGAACATGTGATTTGTAGACAGTGCACCCAGACCCTCATAGGCATGATGCTGACTCTGACTTTTTACCTGGGGGCTGCTTTCCCAGCGTCGTCACCTGCCAGTAGGAAAGGGAGCCAGACATGCTTGTTATGACCATCCTTTTGACACAATCCATTGACTGGTATATTCAATGTTAGCTACTGCTTTTTACTTCTCTTTAGTTATTAATTTTGGGCCCCCAAACAAAGTTTCTGAAGACCTTTTTTCCCCCTCTTAATTATAACATAATATCAGTAAGGGTCTAAGCAGAAAACAGAAAAGCAGTCAAACTGAGTATTTGAGAAGAGCTGGATAAAGGAACTATTTACAAAGGTGTGGACAGTGTTTATGGGAACCAGTCAGGGATGGTGCAGTCCCCCAGAATTTGTGTTAGGAAGAGTCATCAGTACCCCGGAGCTAAGGATGGAGGGGCTAGAGCTGTTTCCAGATCCCAGAGAGGGTGGTTACATTGACAGGATTGACTGAAAGGAGAGTTGGTAGCCAATGCCCAGCAAGAAAGCCAGGGGAAGAAAAAACCCAACCTCACTCTTCTGCTGCTGGTCCTGTCACTGCCAAACCTGACTGTGAGCCTGCCGTGAAGCGAGCCAGCTGACATCTGCATAGGCCAGCCTTCTGGGGCACAGAGCAGGTAGGAACTGAGAAGAGAGGGAGTCTGGAGGGGTTAATGGAAGAAACCAAAGAAAGTGCATTCCCCCTAAGATATAGCTGGTGCTTAGACAGTATTTGTGCTGTTAGGAATATGGCAATATTTCGTGGAAGAGCTTGGGACCTCAACCTTTTGCCAGCCACACTGAGCTCATACTTGCTAGGGTCACAGCTCTCTTCAGGGTTTTTCCTGAAGGTGTTTAGTCCCCTCCATCTTCAAGGGGAAAAATACGCAGTAATTGTATAGAAAGGAGAACATGTAGAAGTCTTTCATTTTATTCAGGTATTAAAGTTATCCCACCTTGGAGTACAAGAGAAGCACCTAGACAGAAATGCAGTTTTTACTGTGAAGTAATTGGAGCTTAAGCTTGGGATCCATACTTGCTTGGGTCCCTGTGAGCACTGAGAGTTGCTGTTGAGCATTCTCAAGTAGGAAGGGAAATGTCACTGCATTTCTGTGTACGCATTTCCAGTAAATTGCTTAGCAATGTGTCAGAAGACAACGCTTTGGACTTCCAATGCTCTAGTAATTTGTCATAAATGCTTTTCTTATCCTTAGTAAATATTCATTTTTGTATCTAAATTTGTATTTGTAATTTATATTCTTTTCCTTTAAAAGGATCAACCAAATAATATAAACTTTAGCTCCCACAAAATCTGGATCCATCTTAACTATGTGGAGTTTTTTTTATCTTAATTGTTGTTGTTGTATTACATTTATCTCATCCCCTCCCCACTGCTGCTGCTGTCCCTTGCCTGCCCTCCCCACCCACCCTCCCACAATCAATCCCACATGTTGACCATGTCCATAGGTCATCCATGCTAGTTTCTTGACTAAACTGTTCCCCTTCTTTGCCACTTTCTCTCCCTCCCCTCTCCCTTCTGCACACTGAAAGTCTGTTCCTTGTTTCCATGTTTCTGGTTCTGTTTTGCTTGTTTGTTTTGTTCATTAGTCTCCTGTATTGGGTGAGATCATATGGTATTTGTCTTTCACTGACTAGCTTATTTAACCAAGCATAATATTTTCCAATTCCATCCATGTTGTCGAAAAAGGTAGAAGTTCCTTCTTTCTTTTTGCTATGCAGTATTCCATTGTGTAAATGTGCCAAAATTTTTTGATCCATCATCCACTAATGGGCACTTAGGCTGTTTCCAGCTCTTGCCTATGTGGAATTTGAATTAAATTCAAACTAGGTGAGCAGTCAGTTCATAATGTAGGAAAGTAGATGCTTTGATAGAGAGACTCAAATGGACTTTGTATAGCAGCATGTGGAAAGTTTATGCATAAGAGAAAGTAAGCACACCTTCAGGTGTTATGTGTGGCCTGTGAACCAAAAAGCCACTGGTTTAATTCCCAGTCAGGGCATATGCCTGAGTTGCTAACCAGGTTTCCAGTAGGGAGCATGCAAGAGGGAAGCGATTGATTGATCAATGTTTCTCAGATCAATGTTTCTCCCTCCCTTTTTCTCTCTCTGAAATAAATAAATAAATAAATAAATAAATAAATAAATAAATGGCTCTATCTACTAACAAACAAGCATGGAGGAATTAAAGTTAACCCACTTTACCTCTGGCTGCTGCTCCATCTCTCTCTTCTACATTAATGTTCCTTGAATATATACTTTGTGTGAGACATATCCACCTCTTAGCCACATGTTGGGCTTTGACTTTCTTTAATCAACTTTGTTCCCCTTTCTCTTGCACCCCTCCCATCCTTAGAAGCCTCTAACCTCAACTAGGATATTAATAGCAACTTCACAGAAAATTCGAAGGACAATTTCCAATGATGTCATTGTAACCTTTGACATGATACCTCAACAATCCACCAGTTCTTCCTTCAGCTGTGACAAGCGTGACTTCCTCAAAAACTTGACCATCAAAATTGGTCTTCACTAGGATCATTTGCCTTGGAATTCTGCTTTATTACTTTCATGTGTCTATTGGAGTTCCTTAATCATTTTTCTTTGGGGCACAATCTAGGAATTAGTGTCCCGGCTCCCACTAGATTGGGTCCTGTCCCTACTGCAATAATATGTATTTCCCTCTAGTTTTTCTCTTCAGATCAGTTTTCATGTTGCTGACCTCTTTTCCTGCTTCATTCTGCTTTCTTCCCCTCTAACCCATCTCATTGTTCATGCCATACGACTGAATCTTTTTCCATCTGGAGTATGGGGACAAGCTCTTGTTTAGGCTGTCCCCTCCTGATCTAACCTTCTTTAATCACTGCTCAGAGTGACTATAAACACAGGCATCTGAAACCCCTCCTCTGATATACCACTCCATTCCTTTAGACTCTGGTAGCCTTCTACAACTCAATGAGACTCACCCTAACTGTTTTCCAGGAGCCATATCACTTTCTCATTTAAGATTCATTTGCTCAAAAATGCTTTTGTCCAACTTCATCCCTACTTAAAAAAAAATATTTATTTACTTTTAGAGAGAGGGAAGGGAGAGGGAAAGAGAGGGAGAGAAACATCAATGTGTGGTTGCCCCTTGTGCACCCCTCATTGGGGACCTGGCTGGCAACCCAGGCATATGCCCTGACTGGGAATCAAACCAATGACCCTTCGGTTCCACTGAGCCATACCAGGCAGGGCTCGTCCCTACTTTTCTGGAGATGCCTCTATAGCTGCTCCTTTGTGTCACTACTATGTGCCATACGTCATACTATGTATTTAATTTAACCTCAGTTAACTTATGGCAACTATATGAAGTGGTTGGTGTTATTATCTCTATTTCATGGATGAAGAAATTCAGCCTTAGAGAGGGCAAGTAAAAGAGAGAGAGAGAGAGAGAGAGAGAGAGAGAGAGAGAGAGAGAGAGAGAGAAAGAGCAAGTAAATTGCCCAAGGTTATGGACTTGGTAAGGGTTCAGTAGTGTTTGAACCTAGGTGTCTCTGATCTTGGAGTTCATCTCTTAGCAACTATGCCAGTGTTTTTTAGCATCAGGGTCACCTGGGGTACCTGTTTAAAGTGAAAATTTTTGGGTCTCATCCCACTGCTACTCAAATGATGGAAAGAAATTAGTTATATAAAGATCTAATGAAGGAATATTATTGGCAGAGAGAATAGCAACTGCTAAGATGGGACTAAGTGAGGATCAGAGTGAAGGCTGATAAGCTGGAACTCACTGAGACCAGAATGGTTGAGGGGGCTGGACCAAGAACATGCCTTTGGCTTTGGATATTTCATTTAGTGAGACAGGAAGTTCTAGGTCAGTTGCAAGCAGATGAATAATAAGCCCTGCTTTACATTTGAACAGATGGCTGCTGCCCACTGAGGAGTTACCGAGTTGTGGGGAAGCAGCTCCGACTCCCAGCGAGGCATCTCCTTACACTGAGAGAGGCCACGGGTGAAGTCTTGCCATTGGAATGTAAACAGGAGTGATTTTTGCATCTTCATGTGTTGAAAATAACTGGGTTTTTGCCCTGTCCCAGCCTGGCACTAACTGTTAGGTGAGTGAGAAATAAAATTTGTATTATTCAATTTTGGGGGTTTTCTTGTTATAACAGCTACTGATGCCTTACATGATACAAGCCACAAGAGTTATGCTTTGTTACCATCAGGTTGGCTGCTGTGTAGAGAATAGCCTGGAGGTTGTAGGGCGGAGCAAAGGAGGAAACAGGGAGACCAATTAGGTAGTTCTAATGGGACCAACAATGGCTAGATTAGGCTGGTGGTATTGCGGTGGTGTGATACTAGATATACTTTGGTAATTTTGCTTTTGTTGTTTTCAATTCCTGTGTCAGTGGGCATGGGGATACAGAGGTTAATAAAGAGTTGCCCCTTTGAGGCCCCACAGTGGCTGGGGGGCAGTTAGAAGGCAAAGGGATACTTGATTTGTAGGCGGATAACTGCAGTTTTGTGAGGAAGATCCCATGACTGAAGATGGCATAAAGTGCCCTGGAGACACAGAAGAGGGACACTGGGCTAAACTGAAGGCTTGATCTGCTTCCTAAAGGACCAGGAGGCATTATCTGGATGAAAAAGGATTAAAAGTCACTTCAGAGAAATGGTAGTTTTTGCAAAAGTACAGAATTTGAAAAAAGCATATCTGATTAAAAAAACCTGCAAGCAGTTCATTAGGAAGGCGGGTATCCTAATGATTATGCTTTGATATCAGAGGATCCTAGGCTCAGATTCTAGCTCTTGTGTTTATTTGCTGCATGCATAGGAGTGAACCGTTGTGTTTCTCTGGGCCCCAGTTTCTGTTCACAAAGCCTAATAGTCCTATAGCCTTATAGGACTGTTAGTATGTAACTAGCAGATAGCCACACCCAATACTTGGTACCTGATTTGGTGATGAAGATGAAGATGAGGACGGTTATTGCTGAAACAGGGTGCATGTAAGGCAGGAAGATAAGAGGTTAGAGATGTTGGCAGGGCCAAAGGGTAAAACTGCATTCCATGCTAAAAATTTTGGACTTTATCCCAAAAGTCAAAGGAAGAATTTCAAGAAGGGAATGACCTGGTCAAATATATGTTGTAGAAAGTTCCCCATGAAGATTTATACTCCATGAAAGATGTACTTGGAAGAATTTCTCCCAAACCAGCAGGATGTATGGATGAATTGAATGTTAAACATGGCAGGAGAGAGAAACCAAGGACTACAAGGTTTTCAGCTTATGATCACCAGAAAGAAAATCCAGAGATGCCATTTTCTGAAATAGTGAACTCTCAAAAACTTCCCTGCCTTGCGATTCTCCCAGTCAGCTCAGTTTGAATAACCTCCTGCCCATGGCCTTTAGACTACATTATTCACCACCTGTGGCCTCATTCTTACACTGCAGACCGCACATGTACTTGACAAGCTAAATTCAAAGAAAACCTTGGCTCACATATTCTTACAGCCTCAAAAACTGACAACTTAATAAAATAAAACTTGTAAATGTGAAAAATTGAAATTTTAACCTCAAATGGGTTTAAGTTGCTTTTGTCATTCTTACCAGGCTGGAAGAGACAGAGAAGAATTGTTATTCATGACTGCAATTAAGAAGGAACAATAATGGTGTTAATTATCAAGTTTCTGTTAGTTTTGGTCTGACCTTGACTTCGAGTATGGTTACAACACACTTTATGACCATACAGCTCTGGTGGGATTTATGTTTATTGCTTCCTTTCCTCTCTATGTCCTCTAAATATGAGTCTACTCTGTGTTACAGTGTCTCCAGGACAGGTTCTATCTGTTTACTTTATTCTGTACTGGACTTCACTTACCATGGTGGTTCTTTCAGTGCTGGGTAATTAGGATGTTTGAAAGTTAATTCCTTGTTAAAGAGGAACAGAAGCACAGAAAGGTAAATGGATGAAAGAGAGAGATGTGAGCAGATGGGAAAGAAGAGGAAAAAAATGATATGAGCACCCTGGTTGGTGGCTTAGCGGATTAGGCATTGGCCTGCGAACACAAAGGTCACTGGTTCGATTCCCAGCCAGGGCACAAAATCAGGTTGCAAGCCAAGTCTCCAGCCAGGTCTGTAGCTGGAGGCAGGTGAAAGGCAACCATACATCGATGTTTTTCTCCCTCTCTGCCTTTCTCCTTGCCCCTCTCTCTGAAAATAATAAACAAAATCTTAAAAAGTAAATGATATGATAATTGAGCATTTATTTTTCAGTTAACTAAAGAATCAGAATATATATTAGGGTCTTAGTTTAAAACACTTATATTATTGTTCTAGGAGCTCAGGAGGGAAGTATTAGATATAGCCCTTTCCCTCAGGGGTTTTCAGTCCAGCCATGCAGACCCAATACAAATGGAATAGTGATTCAAGATGCTTTCCAACAGGACTAGACCACAATGTAAGTGCTGTAGAGGTTGAAAATAAGCTGCTGTGTGGCTGGAGTGGTCAGTTGATGATGGTTCTTCCCATGGTCCCCAGGGGCAGTAGCTCTTTCTTTCTTTTTTTATTTTTTTTTCAAATAAAGTAAACATATACACTTAAAACTGAGAAAAGTAATATTTAAATATGATTTTCAGGGGAAAGAATTCCCATTTATTGGCATTTTTAAAATCCCGAATTAACAGAACCTTAGGACATCCAGAAAATAGCATTTAATTTAATTGATTATCCATGATGCTTATCATATTTTTAGTAATAAATTTTAAGTAAGAATAAAATGATCTTTTGTCCATTTCATAGTCTTTTAAAATACTTCCTTAAAATGCTATAAAAATTATTATTAACATTGGTAGGAAGATTCATTTTAGGACAGGAATAATATTTTTTTGGTGTGTTATTTAAATAAATATACATACTTGAATGATAATTCTATCATGATAATTTTATATAAAATTAATACTATTGATTTTTTAGAGTATCTAATTTTATTCTTTAAAAATTTTATTGTATTTTTTCTGGTACTATTTAATACTCTATATTGCCCCTCCCCCAGCAATTGCCACACTGTTATCCATGTCTATGAGTTTCTTTTCATTTCTGCTCAATCCCTCCACACCCCCTTAGCTGTCATCCTACTCTTTATCTATGAATTTGTCTCTGTTTTGTTTGTTAGTTCAATTTGTTCATTAGATTCCACTTATGAGTGAAATCATATGGTATCTTTCTCTGAATGGTTTATTTCAATTAGCATAATGTTCTCCAGGTCTATCCATACTGTCACGATGGGTAAAATTTTCTTCTTTTTTATGGCAGAGTAGTATTCTAGACCACCTTCTTACACCACACACAAGGGTAAATTCAAAATGGGTTAAAGACTTAAATGTTAGACCCCCCAAACCACAAAAATCCTAGAAGAAAACATAGGCAGCAAACTCTCAGCTATTGTTTGTAGCAATATATTGTCAGATATATCTTCCCAGGCAAGGGAAACAAAAGAAAAAATAAACAAATGAGACTACATCAAACTAAAACATTTTTGCACAGCAAAGGAAAACATCAACAAAATAAAAAGAAAACCCACAGAATGGGAGAACATATTCACTAATACATCTGATAAGGGGTTAATATCCAAAATATATAAAGAACTTATAAAATTTGACACCAAAAAAAGTCAAACAACCCAATTTTAAAAAGAGGGCAAAGGCCTGAATCAACACTTCTCCAAGAGGGCATACAGATGACCAATAGACATATGGAAGGAGGCTCAATGTCACTAATCATCAGAAAATGCAAATTAAAGCCACAATGAGATACCACCTCACACCTGTCAGAATGACTATCTTCAATAAATCCAGAAACAACAAGTGCTGACATGGATCTGGAGAAAGGAAAATGCTTTGGCACTATTGGTGGAAATGCAGACTGGTGTGGCCACTATGGAAAGTATAGTATGGAGGTACCTCAAAAAATTAAAAGTGGATCTGCTTTTTGACCCAGTGATCCCACTTATGGGAATATATTGGAAAGAACCCCAAACACTAAGTTGAAAAAATATTAGCACCCCTGTGTTCATTGTAACATTATTTATAGGTAAGATATGGAAGCAGCCCAAATGTCCATCAGTAGATGAGTGGATAAAAGAACTATTTCTTTTAGACCATGATCACGTGAGGAACCCTAGTATCTGTCTATTTAAGGCCAGTAAAAGGCAACCCCAATAAGATCAGGTACTTGGAACTGGACTCAACAGTAAGGCTTTGCATATGAGTATGCATAATGGTTTAAGGGAAGTCCTATAGGTTTTTTCTTTCACTTCCAGCTGAACTGTCACTATTGGCACTTGAGTCCTCTTGACCATCACTGTCATACATTAGCATACACAAGTGAAACTAAGCTAAGTCCCCAGCTGTAAGATAGTCTCTTCAGTCTAAGGGGGTAAGGGGACTGAGGATAAAGGGAGAAGGTACAGAAAGGGGAAGAGCATTATATTGGGTTGGCAATAAAGTCCAGTACATTTTTTTCTTTAAAAATAAGACACTTTTTTTTTTTCATTTTCACCAATAACTATTGATTTGAATATTTTGAGTATATCAACTATCTTCCACTATTGGTTTCTAGCATCTAGAGGCCAGGGATGCTGCTAAACATCTTCTAATATAAAAGCAAAGAATTATTTGGCCAGAATGTTAGTAGTACCCAGAACTTTGCAATCCACTTTTGACATGTTTGATCAGTCACATCACCTTCTCCATACACTGCACAATTTTTTTTGTATTTCAGTTATATTTTTATTTTTCTTGAAATAATAAAGGATAATATGCCAAAAATGTTGCAAGTTTTCTTCCATCTTCAATATTAAAATGGCTACACAAAAATTCACCAACTTTAATACATTTTTTTTTAATGCACACTGATATGATAGCTGTCACAATACAATCTAACAAAGCTGTTTTGAATGAAGTTAAAGACAACTAAGCCCTACTAGAATCATCATGTGGAAAATAATGTAATGGAATTTTTGGCCAACTCAATATATCCCAGCTATTCCTGCTGATCTTTCACTTCCTACTCTCTTAGCCATGCCTTGTCTGTTCATTTCACACATACTCTATAATTCTCCATCTGTTTCCAGCCCAGTTACTGGGAACTGAATATAAATGGCTTCTACAGTCAACTGAATGAGAAAAATGAGCAGTAGTGATGAATCTTTATAAAGACTTTCATTCATTCATTCATTCATTCATTCATTCATTCATGGTGTCTAATCCAAAAATGAAGATGACAGGACTCTCGTCCTCATGCAACTCTGTAAAGACCATGATATAAATTAATAATTAATGTAGTATCTGAAGCGTGAGAGCAAAGCACTCTCTAGATGGAACAAGGAGGGACCAATTTGTGTGTGTGTGTGTGTTATGTGCAGGCAGACTGTGACAAAAAGCAGGGTTCTCAGATGACACAGTATAGGAGGACTCTTGAAAGATGGGTAAGATTTTACCATTCAGAGAAGAGGACAGGGCCAGAAACAAGAAAGACTGGAAACAGCATGAGGAAAGGTCTTATATTATATTTAAACCTAGGAATTCTGTTCTTAGGTATTCTTGACTGAATAAATCAGTATATGCCATAATATAATATAATAATTTACCAATAGTAGTAATAGCCTATATTTTAATCATAAAATCATTCATTGGTGCCATTAGTGATGTGAACTAGAAACTTGAGTATATCCTGTCATAAAGTTATTTGTATCATAAGGCAGGATTTACACTTTGTTTTATCTGCTTTTGTTTTATCTTTGTCACACACACCTCCACCTCCCCGCTTTATTGAGATATAATCAACATACAGGACTTTACAGGTTTAAGGTGTACAGCATAATGATTTGATTTACAACATTAATCACTTAATAGCAAGAATCTGCTTGGCATTTATATGTCCTCGGTTTGTATTACCTCATTATTTACAGCTGTTTTATTTCATTCTCCATCTAAACACATGCCCCCTTGGCAATTGGTTACTGTGGCCTCATCTGTGTGATCTAACCCAGTGGTGTCCACACTTGACGCTCCTCAGAGTGGATGAGGGGCTTTAGAAACACCAAAAGCTAGAGCCCCGGATTCTGCTATAATTGATCTGGAGTTTTTCTTAACTGTGGTCAAATTCATATAAGGTAAAATTTACCATTTTAGTAGTCTTAAAGTATAGCTCAATGACATTAACTATATTATGATGTTATGCAACCATCACTTATATCTCATTCTAGAACATTCCATCACCCCCAAAAGAAACCTTATCCCCATCAGCAATTGCCCATTTCTCATTCCCCTTCTCTAGCCTGTAGACATTTCACATATATGGAATCACACACCATGTGGCATTTTGTGTCTGGCTTTTCACAGCATCACATTTTCAAGGTCTGTCCATGATGTAGGGAATGTCAGTGCTCCACTACTTTTCACAGATGAATAAATAATCCATTGCATAGTTGGACCACATTTTTCTTATCCATTCATCCATTGCTGGAGTTTTGGATTGTTTCCACTTCAAACTATTTGAACAGGGCTACTCTGAAAATTCATGCACACAAATGTTTTTATTTTATTAAATTATACTTTATTGATTATGCTGTTATAGTTGTCCTGTTTTTCTCCCTTTGCCCACCTCCACCCAGCACTCCCCCACTCCCTCAGGCAATCCCCCCACCATTGTTCATGTCCATGGGTCATGCGTATAAGTTCTTTTAGATACTCCATTATCCCCATGGCTATTCTGTAACTACCTATTTGTATTTCTTAATCTCCTCACCTCTTTACTCACTCACCCGTATCCCCCTCCTATCTGGCAACCATTAAAATACTCACTGTATTCATGATTCTGTCTCTATTCTTGTTTGCTTAGTTTGTTTTTTAGATTCAATTGTTGATAGACATGTATTTATTGTCATTTTATTTTTCATAGTTTTGATCTTATTTTTCTTAATAAATCCCTTTAACATTTCATGTAATAATGGATTGGTGATGATTAATTCCTTTAGTTTTTTCTTGTCTGGGAAGCTCCTTATCTGCCTTTCAATTCTAAATGCCAGCTTTGCTGGGTAGGGCAACCTTGGATGTAGGTCCCTGCTTTTCATGACTTTGAATATTCCTTGCCAATCCCTTCTAGCCTGCAAAATTTCTTTTGAGAAGTCAGCTGACAGTCTTATGAGAACTAATGAGTCTTATGAAAATTCCCCTGTAAGTAACACACTTATTTTGCTGCTTAAGATTCTTTCTTTATCTTTAACCTTTGGCATTTTAATTATGATGTGTCTCAGAGTAGGCCTCTTCTTATCATCGTGTTTGGGACTCTTTGTGCTTCCTGGACTTGCATGTCTATTTTTTTCATCAAATTGGGGAAGTTTTCTTTCATTATTTTTAAAAAATAGATTTCCAATTTTTTCCATTCTCTCTTCTCTTTGTGGCACCCTATGAGGCAAATGTTGGACTGCTTGAAATTGTCCCAGAGATTCCTTATACTATCTTCATTTTTGGATCCTTTTTCCTTCTTGTTTTGCTTGGTTGTTTTTTGCTTCCTTGTTCCAAATCATTGATTGGATTCTCGACCTCATCCACTCTACTGTTGTTTCCCTGTAAATTGTTCTTTATTTCAATAACTGTACCCTTCATTTATTTATTTTTAATATTTCATTTATTCCTTTTTAAAGAGAGGGGAAGGGAGGGAAGAAGAGAGGGAGAGAAACATTGTGTGCGTGTGAGAGATACATCAATCATTTGCCTCTCACACTCCCCAAATTAGGGACCTGGCCCACAACCCAGCCATGTTTCCTGACTGGGAACTCAACCAGAGACCTTTAGTTTCACAGGCCAGTACTCAATCCACTGAGCCACACCAACCAGGGCTCCTTCATTTCTGCCTGGGTCTTTTTTATGCTGTTGAGACCCTCACTAAGTTCCTTAAGCATACTTATAACTGGTGCTTTCAACCCTGGATCTGATTGGTTGCTTATTGCCATTGCATTTAGCTCTTTTGCTGGAGTTTCGATCTGTTCTTTCATTTGGGCCATGTTTTCTTGTCTCATTGTTTTGGAAGCCTCCCTGTGTTTGTTTCATGTGATCTGAGTATATCCTCCTCTTGTAGTTGAGCCTTGATTGCTGTTGGCAGATCAATGAGAAGGATTTATCCAGGCCAGTGATTTATAAGGACTGGCTGTGACCACTGACCACCACCCTCAGTCCTCTATGAAGGGGCAGGATGGTGGTGTGCCAACATGGTCTTAGCTGTCCACTGTGTACACTGGCCCTGAGGTTTCCCCGATGATGCAGGTCAAGATCAGCCCCCAGCTGTGTTTTGCTGGGGGCCACCCTGCCTGAGCTATAAAGCAACCTGAGGTGGCTGCCACTTGTGCTGGGCTTGGAGATTCTCAGGCAGAGCCAAGTTGTGAATCTAGGCTGGCTGCCGCTAGTCTGGCTGGGGCTCACTGAGGCCAGCTGTTACTTGTTTTTTTTGATAGGATTTAGGAAGTCATGAAACATGAGCCAAGACCAGCCATTCATAGGGAAAAGCAGCTTGGGTAGACCTGTAAGTTGGGTGGGGTGGGGTCTTAGAGGATCTCCAGGGTGGGTTAGTGTTACCCAGGTTGGTGGAGTCTTAGATATGGCACCAGCTTCCTGGTTCTGTGGCTCTCAGCAATGGGTGGATTTATAAAAGGGACAATGGCCTCTGCTTATTTTGATGCCAGACACTTCAGTTTCTCCCTGTATGCCACTGGTACCTTTCAAGTTACTATACTCATGCTGGAGCTTACAGGGATTGAGTCTAGTAGATGAGTCTGTGTATGGGTTAAGAGGAACTGCTTGGGGCACCACTAGCTTCTTCCACTGACTTAATCCCTGCTGACTTTTGCAACCAGAAGTTCTGGGGACTTATCTTCCTGGTACTAGCAACCTGGGCTGGGAGTCATGGTGTGGGGCTGGGACTCCTTGCTCCTGAAATATCCCTCCCAATTTTTTATCTACCACACATGGATGTAGGACCAGACCATTCTGCATCTGCACCCCTCCTACCAGTCTGAATGGATGTGGTTTTTTCAAGTGGTTGTTGGCCTGCCATTCAACTTGATTTCTGGTGGTTCTGAGTGGTGATTGTTCTATATTTTAGTTGTAATTTTAATGTGGTTTTGGGAGGAGGCCAGCCATGTCTGCCTATGCTGCCTTCTTGACTGGAAGTCCTCTGGTTTTATTTTTGACCTATAACTTGACATACCGTTTACTAGGTATAATTTGCTACAAGGGAGAAGTTGGAAAATTTGATGATAAAAAAACTACACAAAACTCAAGACAAAACCATTTAGTCTCCCACTAGATGGCATAAGAACCTAAAACAATATAATTCATACAAGACTTAGTAAAAAGAAATTTCTAATTCTTTGGTTGCATGATTCTAAATATTTTTTTCTAAAAACAACTCTATAAATAATACTATTTCTGTCATTATGTCTTCTTTAATACTGAGTTATTTTAGTAGATGATAAAATTCATAGTGGTTTAAAATTGACAATAAATAGGAGAATATGGTGAGCATTTATCAAACTCTTTTTTAAACATATTAAATTCATTATTTTTAATCAAACTATTTTTTTCCCATTCATTCTTAATTTTTCTAGGCTAACGTTTTTCCAAATGCATTCTTGGTAAGCCCAAGTCAGGGTAGAGTGGCATCAATCTCACAGATTCCTGACATGGGAAAGAAAATGAAAATTAGTAATTCTGTGTTATTGTGGCCCTGAAAGACAATGCACTGTCATATGGTACCTACAGATTTTATAGAAAAATAAAAAATGAAATAATTGCTTTTTACTGATTAGAAAAAGGACATATTATGTGACCTGTGTGAGCTCACATTACTTTAAGAACACTAGTTAGTAATGCCCAAGGTAAAAAGAAATCCTTAGTAGCATTGTTCTCTAATGCTTGGCCATTAATAACAGCATCTGTCTAATCCCCATCTAACTATTCAAAACATCAAGTTCTAATTAGTTTCCTCTTTATGTGAACCTCTCCAAATCCTTAGTGTAACTCTGTTTTAAGACTCTCAATGGAGCCCTGGTCCATGTGACTCAGTTGGTCAGAGCATCATCTCGTAACCAAAAAGTTATGGGTTCGATTCCTAGTAAGGGCATATAGCTAGGTTGTGGGTTGCATCCCTGGTTTGGGCATGTATAATTTCTGGTCCAGGTTCATACAGGAGGCAACCAATTAATGCTTCTCTCTCTTTCACATCAATGTTTCTCTCTCTCCCTTCCTTTGTCCCTAAAATGCAATGAAAGAAACAAAAGAAGGTTGATAGAATGTGATATTTGATAAGCTGCCATAAGTTAATGGAGCCAGAGCTATATTCTAAAAATGCAGCAAGTCTTTCAACACACGAGGACTCAAACTTATTAAAGTTTTAGCCCTGAATTACCTGAATTAGAGCTACATTGGATGGACACACAATGGTGGAATGACTGCTTAATCATGAATACAAAACCAAGTAAATATATCTTCCAATTAAACCCCAGTCCTTAATGTAACTGGTAGTGTAACATTACAAGGATTTCATTTACACACATATTTATTGAATGCTTTCTTTGTGTAGCACTGTGTGATAGACCTTGAGCTATCTTAACCTGACTATAATGTTGTGGCAGCAGGTAAGGAGACTGGAATAGTACCACCTTGAAGAATGGTCTTTTACTGCAGTAGGGCCTCATAAATCACTGTAGTTTGCAACACTAGAATCAAAAGAACACTTGACTTGAACCACAGTGCCCCCTGGCAATCATAACTGATACTGTTTTACCAATGAGAGTTATCACTGAATGTAGGTGTATAGCTCAATTCTGTTCTAAAAATTATAGCAAGCTACAGCAGAAAAACCAGTTCCTGCTGGATCTTGGGGCAGTGGTTCCACTGCAGGGTTTCTCCTACATTGTATAATATTTGGATGCCTCCATCAGAATCTCCCCTGGCACTTGTGTTAATGCACATTCCTGGGTTCTATTATAGATCACTGAATCACATTTCTGAATGGCTTGATCAAGAGGCCACAGCAGAAAACATGAGTTGGCCTGTTTCCAAGCACACATGATGTCATCATAGACACCCCATGGTTCACAAGAGAGATTTGGGGGCCTCAAGATGTGAGTTCCTAAGTACACCACAGTTTAGGCCTTGACATTAATGCAGTCTCTTTCTGTTGCTTATCTTAGGTAAGGACCAGTTTACAAATGTTCTTGCCCAGCTTAAACAGCAAGGAATTAATCAACTGAGGCACCAAGTATAGATTTTACTTAAATTACATGTCTACAAAAACTTATTTCACTGGAGTGCTTTACTTTATTATTAAGTTTTAACACCAGCAAAAATAATGTGACTCAGTGTCTCATCTTCCATAATTAATTAAAGCATATGTTAAACAAAAACCTTCATGGGCAAAAGCTTTTTTGAAATAAAGGGTTTGTTGGGCCATATGCCAGCCAGAAAAAGGAACAGGTCCTGGGACATACAGTCTAAACCACCAGCAGCAGGGCTTAGAAGGAAAAGATAAACATGTCCATTGTCCTGGAGCTGATCAGGCTCTTTTAAAAGTGTAAATTGTTTTGAAAGAATTTACATTGGCTAAGCATAGTGGGTAGCAGGAAAAAGTGAAATGGAGGCAATTATAGAATAAGCGCATATGCTGTAAGGAAGACATTTTTACTACTTTTTGATTGGCCATGGACAACAGCCCAGAAAGTTCATAAATAAGCAGGATGCAGTGATGTCTTTTTAGATAGCAATCTGGAAGTTGATCTCAAATTTTCAACACACATTCAGGAATGTGAACATTTTTTTGTTAGTTTCAGCCCTTGGCTCTGTTAACTAATTAACCTCTTCCTCTCACCCTCCAGCCTACTGTAATTTAATTAAAAACATAGAATTTTTCTTTTGTTACATAGAACTACCAGAAGTCTAAATACAGAAAAACACCAACATGGAGTCTCTACATGTCCTGATAAATATTATTGCTTCAAAGCAGAATTAAACTTTGGGGAACTCGTGTAAATAAAAGGTACATATACAAGGGGGGGGGGGGCTCCGCCCACAACAAAACTCAGTACTTATTTATAAAAAATTGTGTATTTATTACATGTTTGAACTTCAGTCATCTTCAAAATACTCTCCATTTGATGTAATGCACCTATTGAAATATTTTTTCTCTGTTTAAAACAGTTTTTGAACTGACTAATTTTGATGTCTTAGTACTTCTGCAATTTTTTGTTTCATCTCTTCTACATTGGCAAAACATTTCCCTTTGAGGACTTTTTTCATCCTTGGCACCAAACAAAAAGTCACCGGGGGTAAGAGTGGGTGAATAGAGAGGGTGGTACACAGGGGTTATTCTGTTTTTGGTCAAAAATTGCTGAACACTCAGTGTAATGTGGGCAGTTGCCGTCATAAATTACCTGTCAAGAAATGGGCAAACACATTGCAAGAGTCTTCAAAAAAAATTCACTGAAGCTGAATGCGACCTCTCACAACAATCCCAGATGGCTCACCAATACAGATGGGTTCCTAGCACATTCACCTAGTGTGGGAAGCCTGTAATACAAGGGGCCCACCCTCTAGAAGATAATTCTGGGGTTTTTTTTTTGGATCTGCCCTCATACATATTGGGGTATGTATGTGCACACATGTAAAGGACATAGGTTCTACAATAAGTCTAACATTGTGCTGGGAATTTAAATGTTTTATTCCATAATTATCACAACTGTTGTGCTGGGTAGTAATTATTGTGTTACCCCATTATACAGAGTAGGAACCTGAAGCTCAAGTAACTTCAGGAATGTTAAAGGCAAAGAACTATCTTGAACCTTCAGAGCTCATGTTTCCATTATACCATACTTGTAAAGAAACATGAAAAGAAAGTATTACATATAAGAAAGATATCAAATATTAAAACTTCCATGATAAGTTTTTCTTTTGCAATATCAGAACTATCCAGCAGGCTGTACCCCTGAATCAGTTTTCTAATAGAAACTCCAAATCATTAAACAATTATATTCTTAATGCTTCAGTTGTTTTTTTATATATATATTATTTCAAGTGAAATCTATAAATATAATTTACAAATGTTTGATATGGATTGAAAATCCAAAGAAAATATTGTTTTTTTCTTTTTTAATATGTTGGTTTCCATCCTTAACTTAGTTTTTAGATTAAAAACCTACTCCCTTCACCTTTTTCATCCAGTTCCTCCCCTCTTCCCTCGGGCAGCTGATAGATAGTCTGGTCCATGTAACTGTGCTTCTGTTTCTAACGCATGGCCCATGGGCATGGACAACAATGAGGGGATTGCCTGAGGGAGGGGAAGAAGGCTGGGTGGAGGAGGGCAAAAGGAGAAAAATCAAGGACAACTGTAATAAAATAAACAGTAAAGTCCAAAACCAGTACTGAATTAAAATTTTTATAAAAATTATTGATCCTTCCACAGCTCGGGACAGAGCTTTATTTTATCCTACCATTGTAAAAGCCATGCTCTTTCACCACAAGCTGCCACACAGACAAAGCCTGATTTTCAGAAGTATGATTAATCAGCATGTCTCCAAATGTGCCTAGGCTCCATTATTTTAGAATAACCTAAGAAAGTGGTTCTCAAAGTGTGGTTCCCAAACAGTAGTATCAACATGATCATGGAACCTTGTTAGGTAAATTCGCATTCCCCACTTCAGACCCACTGTTTTCAGACCAAACTGAAACCAGAAAAGTCCGTGTTCCTGCTGCCTGTTGCCTACCAGACCCAATAAGCAGAGGCAGGGGTTGAATCTTTACGGGCGCTTTATTCAGATGGTCGGTGATCTGAGAAGGCACCAGGTTTGCACCCTGACAGACTGTTTTTTCTTCCATTATAAATGGGCCCTTTTTATTAGGAGGAAGAAGGTGTAGGTAAGGGGCTTGGATTTCAGAAGAAAAGTTAATGAGATAAAGGCTGCAGCATCCTTTCACCTGTGTCCTGGGTGGAGGTCTTTGCGTCCTGGGGTCCTGCGTCCTGAGCAGATGTCTTCTCACCCTCGAGTCAAGGTGGGTTATACCTTCAGTTCCTGAAACAAGAGCTTTTACATATATAAATTACTAAGCTGATTAGTTGTTACCTGAAAGAAAAATTTTCCAATATGTGAATCCCCCATCAAAACCAGGTTCAATTACTCAGCAGTTGCCTGGCAAAAGACAACTACAAGATAATATTGTAAGAAGGGAGTTTGTTGTGAGTAGCAATCAGGGGCTCATTGGGGTTTACTTCCCAAAGCAGCATGTCCCCTAAAGTTTGGATTTTTCTTTAGTCGGGGAAATCTTGTATAAACATCAAGGAAAATTTCATCATCGCTTGTATAGGCAGGGACATTCTTACGAATGCGCAGAAAACATACCTACACAGGCATCACATGTTCAAAAATGGTAAAAAATATCCACCTCAGGGAGGAGATTTTAGTATTTTAAAGAGGATGTAAAGAGGTAAGTTCAGGAGGAGGTCACTAGAGGCTCCTCCCTTTGGCTGTCTTCAGGCAGTTTCAACCTGATCTGCTCCCTGGACCTGCAAACCATCCTAGGCTTGTTTCTAGAACATAGCACTGACAAGTCATCAGTGTTAGGTATGGCATAAGTATGAAAGGAAGTTTAACTAACTAAGTGTCAGCCTTTCTGTTAAACTCTAAGCAAATTACAGGATATAGCTACACAAACCCTAGGGTAAGTACTTAAATTTACAAGTTAATCTAAGCAAAGTTATGAATTCTAAGTAAAAGTCTTAGCAAAGCTATCTGCTAGGCTATATGTATACATATACTGGTTAGGTTATGTTACCAAATTAAAAATTCTGGGAATGAATTCCAGAAAACTGTGTTATAAGAGGCCCTCAGGGGAATTTAGATAATACACTAAAGATTGAGTACCACCAACCTGCACGAGTTCTTTAAAGTTTAGATTTCTTATCCTCCCCAGATTGAATCTAAATCTCTGGGGTCTAGGAATTTATATGTTTTTTAAAATATCCCAGTGATTCTTAAATGTATATTAATTTGAGAAACACACTGGTCTGTGTGGTATTATTTGAGGGGACAAGGAAGGATCCTTCTGTTAACAGGGATCTTTTTGCATGCACAAATCAAAGCTCAATTAGCTAAGAACAGGAGTTTTCAGCCAAGAAAGTAAAAGGTTTGTGAGTTGAGAAAATGATACCAATCCCAGAGTCACAGGTAAACAAGTGCTTAAAGACTTGGCTCTCAATGGCGTCCAGAGGATGCGTTATAAAGGGGGAAAAACATTAATCATGGTGGCTCAAGGAACTGGGGACTCTCTGACCCCAGGTTCTTCTCCCACAAAACACAGAAAACTCCTTCCCAAAAAGACTGAAATCCAAACCCATGCCCAGAGATCTCCCTCCATGCTTATCTGTCCTACTGGAGCACTAGGCTGCTAAGCAGACTGCTCTCCGGCTTCAGACTCCCTCTCCGGAGTGCAAGGGCCCAGCACCACAATAGCCTTGCCATAGCTTTTCCCCACACCTGCGCCCAAGTCGCTGCTAGACCAGGGGTCTCCAGGGCCCACCAGCCCCAGAACACTCCCGGCCCCCCTGCAGGGCAAGTGAGGGGAAGCAGAAGGGGTGAATCTCCCCCTATTCTTCATTTAAATTCCCAGCCCAAAATTCTATGCCCCCCAGAAGCATCCTGCTTCCCAGCTAATTCATCCTTTTTCATGCTAGACTGACAGATCTGCCCTTCCCCCTGTCACCTTGATAAACTCCAAGATACACATGTTGCTGTGACCTTTGGTTTCTCCTTCAATCAGGAATTGGGAGAGCCTCTGTCCATCACTGATCACTCTAGCTAGCAACAAACAGAATGTCTGCCAGGGTAGAGAGTTAGCTTGGGCAAAGTGAGGCTGGTTTGTTTACCCTTCAGCCGAGGAAGGGAAAATTTAGCCTGTGCTGTAAGATGGTTTCAGTCCATCACCTCTGCTGTTTCCTGTGACCCCTCCCTCAGTCTGGGGTCTGGCCTCTCCTGTTTCCCCTCCAGGTCCCTTCCCTCTCCTCAGTGATTTTTTCAGATCCCACAGTGTCAAGAGGACCCTTCTAGTTTCTAGGTGGGCGCTTCCCAATGTATTAAAAGATTTATAAATCTTTTAATAAAGCCAATAGATGTAAAGTTTACTTGATTGAATTTGGTTAACAAGTATAACATCTTTAGTGTAACATCCTTTAGCCAAACCCGACCCCTGCCAAAAAGAACCTTGTAAGTCTCCTTGGTAGTAATCAAGCAATACTCATAATCATCTTCTGTGGTATTTATTTGATGAGTATTTTATTGTCGATAGAACCTATACCTTCAAGGGCATAAAACCAAAATTTGAAACACATACAAAAATTAATCTTATTACTTTATAATATCAGTTAAACTTTTTTCAAAGACTGCATATCCAGTCAAATGACCAGAATAGGCTCCATATGAGTTTCTATTGCTTCCAAATAAATACAGATTCAACATGGATGAACCTTAAACACATTGTAAGTGAAAGAAGCCAGACACAAAATGACACACATTGTATTGTTCCATTTATGTGAAATATCCAGAATAGGCAAATCTACAGAGATAGAAAGTTGATTAGTGGCTGTCAGGGACTGGTGGAGGGGGTAATGTGAAGTGACAACTTAATGAGTCGGGGGGTTTACTTTTAGGGTGAAGAAAATATTCTGGAACTAGATCATGGTAATGCTTGCACAACATTGTGAATGTGTTAAATACCACTGAATAGTGCACCTTAAAATGCAAGTTTTATGCTATATGTATTATATTTTACTGCAATTTAAAAAATACAATAAAAATCTCCCCTCAAAGGATGAAGATTGATAATACCCTGGATATAGAAAAGAATATGCCATTGGGATTGAAAGGAATTCTAAAAGATACACCCCAATGTTTTAATCAATGACAGCAAATTTGGAAAAATGTCAGGTTACGGTGTTGAAAGCCAGCTCTCACTCAGATATATGCTTTGGCTTGACAAACAAACAAACAAAAAAAGCAAAGTAACGATTATCAGTGGTTATGTAACTATATACATACAGGCTATTCCAATTTAATTTACTCCTTCAGAGAACTCCGAGATATTACAACTGTGACTTCAGTTCGTGCTCTTTTCTATTCCCCCCTCAACTGTCTAGAAGTAAAATTGCCCTTCTAAAAAATCGTCATATCCCATCAGGTTTACGTTGAAAACTTTGTGTCTGAAAGCTTCAACTGGAAAACTGGAGGAGGTTGTGAACTGCTTTGAAATGAGACAAAATGGTGTGTGCTGTGCCTTCTGAAGAGGGCTGCTAGTTGTGTAGGCGCTTTTGTGAAGTTTTGTGACACCCACACTGCCCATTACAATGCTCACAGCATTCACATATCTGATCTGGAGGAAATGTAGCAAGCGGTTTATTTATTCCTGTTATCTCCTGTCTTGAAGCAGGATGCCAGTGCTTCATGCAGCCCTGAGTGGTAAACATCAACTGGAAGAAAACATTTTTGAGGGAATTAATCACAAAATGAATTCCAGAAGACCAATATTAAGAAAATGAAAGCACCGTTACAAAGTATAGAACTAGTGCAAATAGATATGTCTCATATATAATTTCTGTTGCATCCATGAACAATATCATCTCTATTGTGGTTTACTATATTTTTATGATACAAAGATTATTCTACTTGGTATGCTCACTATTTATGTGCATTCATAAAGCAGATCTTTGTGCTGTTAAGGAAACATAATATAGGCTGAGGATTTGATACAGTGTAAATAAAATTTTTAACAACACTACCAAATGGGTAACATGTTTGCCCTATATTAATGACTATCATTATAAAGTAAATGAATATCTGACAAAGAAACCTTTTAAAGAATGATTATCTTTGACAGGAATATATTCAGCTTCTATTTATGCAGTGAAATCTTAACCAGTTGATAAAAATGGTACAATATTACGATGGGTATAGAAAATACCACATAAAGAATGTGTAAAGGCTGCCTGAAGAGTTAATGACTAATTTTATATGAGCTGGTGCTTCAGTGATGATATACTCTGAGAAAATAGTATATTTAGAAGAGTTCCCAAACTGAAGGTTTCCATTTGCTGGTGTGCACCAAAGCCCAATAAGATACAAATAGGAGTTTACAGCCAAGAAAGTAAGGGTTTATGAGTTGAGATGGTACCATGCCCTGAGTCACAGGTGAGCTAAAGCTCAAAGACCTGGCTCTTCGATGGCTTCCAGGGAATGAATGGATTGTATAGGGGAAAAAATCATTCATCATAGTGACTGAAGGACTTAGTGTCATAGTCGCTATTGGTTAATTGGGCATGTGAGAAATATGCTCACCAGTCCATAAAACAAATGGACAACGAGGCCAGGAGTACAGCGAAAGACAGGTGTTTATTTGCATTCTTGCAAGAGGAGGTGCCTGGTGTTACCTGGTGGATAGGCACACCAAAGTGGGAAGAATGGATGAATTTATCCTTGATGTGACCAATCCCTTCCCCCATTTCCTCATTGGCTGAGTACTTCAGAGTCACAGTCTGGTGCAATCATGTCTAAAGAGATGATTGGGCAGTTTAAACCCTAGAGCAGGCAACTTTGTCGAATGTGGAATGTCGCTGTCCCTCCTTTCCTTTGTTCTCCAAGTTACCCAAGACTAATTTAGTCACATCCTCTTTGTAATTCTTATGAACTCAGAGACCTCCTGACTTGTTTTGTAGTCTTGACTCAGCTGTTAATCCTTCCCTAAGGTGGTATAGTCCAGTGTGAGAGTTACCTTTCTCCTCATTCCCTACAGTCATGATGTCAGCTGTAGCGCAGTTCTGTAGCGCAAATCTTCAGAGAGATTTGTTCAGTGGGACTGTTCCATTTTACTGAGTTTGCAGCTGAAACACAATTGAGGCCACAATATTTAATTTAAAACGGTCTCTGTGGTCAGTAGACTCAAGATCAGCTCTTTAATGCTGACCAGAAGCTTGTTGTCCTGAGGGCTTAATGATTAAGGAAGGGAGAGGGAGGTGGGTGAGTTAGGGTGCTGGGTGAGGCCAGTTTGAGTCAAAGGAAAAAAAAAATGATAGAAAGAAATGGTCACATTAAAGAACATAAAGTTTCTGTACAGTTACAATATTATGGATATAATCTATACATTTGCATTATACCCGGATCCTTATTAATGCTGTGTGTAAATTACAGAAATTGCCAAAAGAAGAAAGCTTTATAGTTGCATCCTGATTTCAAATACAAGGCAAGATAATTTTAATTTATGACCCAGTGACTGGATTTTACATTTTAAAACTGAAAAATAAGGGAAAAATGGGAAGTACTTGAGTATAAATGCCATGAAACTTAAAAATGATGACCTCACACTGCATTTTAAAAATTTAGGTGACATGTTAAAGCAAAGGTAAATAACTATTTTATTATACAGTCTAAGTATATTCAGAAAAGAGGAATGAAAAATATAAATATGACTGGTTGTTATTTATTATTAGCCTGAAGAAACAAAGGCTAAGTTGAGAATTTGTGAATCTTCACATTTAAAATAAGATAGGTAAATAGGCAATATATTTATTGTTCTCCATTTTCATTGAAGAGAGAAACTAAAATTAAATTGGCTAAATAAAGCCCATTCTTAGTAGTGTGGCAAATAATGCTGGGGGACTCAAATGTTGGAAAATTTTAGTTTCAGGTAACAACTAATAAGCTTCGTAATCAATGTATGTAAAAAGCTATTGTTTCAGCAATTGAAGGAATGACCCACCTTGACTCCAGAAAATCATAAGCAGTTCCACCTTTGTGCCACAGGAGGACTGCAAGCCATCAAGACAGTATCTGAGCCATTATGCTGCAGGGTGAGATCACCACAAAGACCTGCCCAGGACACAAATGAAAGAATGCTGCACCTTTTATCTGATTAACTTTTCCCTGAATTCCAAACCTTTTCTTCTTCTTATAAAAAGGGTCCATTTGTAATGGAATTTAAGATGCTCTGTTAAAGTGCAAACCCCCTATCTTGCAGATGGCCAACCATCTGACTAAAGTGCTCATAAAGATTCAACCCCTGCCTCTGCTTATTGGGTCTGGTAGACATTTTCGATAACAAAAGAAAACATGAAATACTTCTCCCTGGAGACTTTGAACAGAGAGGACACACATCTATAGGTAAAATTTTCTCTGGTGGCTGAGGTATGAATTATATACTTCTTGCTATTTATGTAATTTTGTGAAAACCTGTTCTCTAAAATAATGCAAGATTGTGCTGTCCCAGCAGGTAGTGATATCTTTTGTGTTTAATGTAAATTAAATATTTTTAGCATTGAATTTCACTAACATGGGCTGTTGCCACTTTTTACTAGTGAAACCCAAACGAAGACATTGCATTGTCAGTGTTTCCTAGGTAATCATGGAGCACGAGGAAGAATTGGGAAAGCTGTGGATGACAGGATTAGAAAATGGATAAGGACATTGAATAAAATTATTTTAGGGTAATGATGATCAATCCTGGCTAAAATTAGAATCATTTTGGAAAACCTAAAAAAAAAGTACCAATGTCTGAGCCCCACTGGGCTGGGGTGGGCCCCTTGCGTAATGTTCTGCAACCAGTTTTGAGAACCACCATTTTAGGACTTTTAAGTGTGGCCAAAAAAGGGTGGGGGCCAGTAAAGGTTCTATGGAAAGTAATCTCCCAGGGTGATCTGATCATAAATTCCATGCCCTGGTCATGGTGGGTAGTCACACTTTGGTCTCATAACTTCTTTAGTAAAAGGCTTATCTTTGCCTTAAGCAAGCCCTGTTCATTGTTTCTGTGCAAGTAAGTTAAACACCTTTGAAATGCCTGTTTTCAGACCCCTCCTTTTAAAAGGTGATCACTCTTTCAGAGCCCTCGTTTAAGCATCACCACCCTCAAGAGAACAGTAATCTTGTTTACTGTCCTATAATCTGTTCCTGCCTTGCATTCTCCCACCTGCAGGTATTCTTCCTTAAATCCCCCCCTTAATTCCAAAGGTATAAAAGAAGCTTCAAACTGTCATTTTCTGGAAGCATTTTTCTTAGTCTGTGAGATCTTGCTTCCAGGTGTATCTTATGTCTGGTGAAAATAAACACATAAAAATTTTCTACAGGTCTGGACATTCTTACATTGATAAGAGTATGATGGTTAAAAGAAAACCTTGCCCTGGCTGGTATGGCTCAGTGGATTGAGCACTGGCCTGTGAACCTAAGGGTTGTTGGTTTGATTCCAAGTTAGGGCAGGAGGCAACCACATATTGATGTTTCTCTTCCTCTTTCTCCTTCCCTCCTCCTCTCTATAAAAATAAATAAATAATCTTTAAAAAATCTCTACAGCAATTATTGTTTCAGAATATTTTTTAAATGTTTTTTTTTTTTTTAATATTTTATTTATTATTTTTAGAGAGAGGCGTAGGGACAGAGGCAGAGAGGGAGGGCGACATCAATGTATGGTTGCCTTTCACCTGCCTCCAGTTGTGGATCTGACTGGAGACTTGGCTTGCAACTTGGTTATGTGCCCTGGCTGGGGAATTGAACCTTTGGGTTCACAGGCTGGCACCTTATCTACTGTGCCACCAGCCTGGGCTTTGTTTCAGAATATTTTTTGAACAGAAGACACAAATAAATTATAGCAATTGCCCATCTACCCGTGGACTGTGTGAGGGATATAATTCAATAGAAGCATATAATACAATACCAAAAAGAACAATGAATCAGAGCAGATCCTGTCTAGACTTGGCTTCATCATTGGTGAAGTGTGTGACACTGAGTGAGTTACTTTATCACTTTGGTCTTCAGTTTCCTCATACCAAGAGAGAGGGAACTACATGGCCTTCAGGTCCCTTCTAGTTTCTTGAGTCTCTAAGGTTATGTGATGATTGTGCACCTTTTTGCAAGAATCTGCTTAAAACATTTTCTCATTTGAAAATTACAGCAATAGCCGTACACTAGAGAGGACCAAAGCATCTTACTAATTCTATTTCAGTGTCTTTTTCATAACTAGTTTTAAATAAGACTATTGACAAGTCAACTCCATCATGGTGGAGACAATATCATGAAAGACATTGTGTGTGTGTAACTCAGCAAACATTTAAAAAAACATCTGTTGTGTTCCAGACACTGTGCTAAATACTAAGATGGTGCAAAGATAAAGAGAATACATTCATTATCAATAAGTTGATGGCTTTAATAGAAAAGACAAAGTAAATTTGAAGAATAGAATCCAAGTTCTCTTAGACTATAAAAGGCACATGCTTTTATATAAATACTCCCAAAACAATGACAATATCCCTCAATAATTGAAAAATCTGTTCTTTTATTGGATTTGCTTCCTGAATAATTTCTACAAATCTCCAAGGAACACTTCCATTTTCCACAATTTGTCCAGATGGTCATGAGCAATTGACTAGCCATCTTGATCTAGATGTCATAGCTCCATATCCCACAATTTGTTTTTTGATGCCCTGCAAATGCCCTTCCATGCTACATTTATTTTATTTTTATTTTTTGCTTCACATTAGATGTGTGCACATAGTAGTCCTCTCTTAATTCCCTGTGGTACAGCCAAGCCCAATCTAACACTTAGCTGAAGATTTAGAGATAATCCAAGCAAATGCAAAAAGTAGCTTGTAACTCAGCTGCCACTAAAAGTGACTTGCTTGCTACTCTTAGGATCTTCCATCAATATTAGATATAAATAAATTGTTATTGTGTGTCAGAGACTATTCTATGTAGCAGGTAACTCCTGTCATCTTCCCATTGTGGAGTTGTTTTGTTTTTTGATGACCTCTAAATCTTTATTCACAAATTGATATTGGTTTATAGAATAAAAGTTACACATAAATGAAAACATCTTACCAACAAAACTATAAAATGATATGTAAAAAAATAAATTAAATACATCTGGATTATTTGAAGATCATAATTAGTTTCCTTGGTAGAGTATCATGGTAAAATGAACAACTGTGTATCATGGTTAAGCCCCCACTGTACCACCCACCAGGATGTAAATTAGACAAATCACATAACATCTCTCTACTTAATTTTACTATAAAAATATGTGATGTGAGTGCCTACCTCATATATTTGTGTAAAATAAAGTACTATGGATTTCATAGGAGTGAGTTTATACATTCTAAATTACCTTTATTTTTATTTATTTATTAAATATTTTAACATTTTTATTATTTCCAAAGAGGGGTAAGGAGAGAGGCAGAGTGGGAGAGAGACATCAGTGTATGTTTGCCTTTCACCTGCCTCCAGCCATGGACCTGGCTGGAGACCTGGCTTGCAACCTGGTTATGTGCTTTGGCTGGGGAATCGAACCAGTGACCTTTGGGTTCATAGGCCGGTGTTTTATCCGCTGTGCCACCAGCCAGGGCTAAATTACCTTCAAAGATTATATATTCAACTGTTAAAAGCCTTGTAATGAAAAAAAAGCTTTAAATAAATAGTTTTAACTGTAAACTAATAGTAAGAAAAGAATATTGGATTTTGGTTTTGACAAATGTAGCTTATATCTCATGTTCTTATTCAGAGTCCTCTGACTCTGAAGTCAAATATCAGTCATTGGGAATTGACATGACCTCCAGAGAATTGGCCATAGAAATGATCTTATCACAGACTGTTGTTGGAATTTGGGGAAATTTTTTCTTCTTTATTATTTTTTCATTTACAATAATAACTACATATTAAGATCTACAATTTTGATCCTCAAGCACCTATTTGTGGCCAACTCTTTAGTCATTCTGTTGAAAAGAGTCCCTCAGACAATGACAGCTTCTGAGTTGATGTATTTTTTAATGACTAAATGAAATCTTTTAGGTTCACAAATGGGCATGGGTGTGCCCATGGGCAGCAGCTGCTTCTTGAGCATTTTCAAGCCATCAAAATCATCCCCCCAAACTAAACTCCAGGTGCACAAGCCTTAAAATTACAGCCCCAAAATATAGTTTTATGCTTACCTCTCCTATGTTTATAATTAAGAAGAAATGCCCCCTTTCCTAGTTTGTTCCCAGGCTGGCCTCATCTCCCACCCTAGGTTGATTGACAAGGAAAACGTTCATCTTCTTCACCCTCACCCACCAGATAGTCTAGCCTCAGAAGAACAAATAAGGCCACAGTAACAATTTAAAAGAGATACTTTAAAATCTGGGTTATTCAATTGAAAAACTGATGGATGGGTTGCCAACAGTTCAGCCAGGGTAAAGCTGTTGCAAGGCCGTGTCAGGTCTTTATGTCAGCATAATGTTGACGTAATGAAGGCCTAGACCCTGATATAGACTACTCTAAACTAGTTTATGAAAAAAATTTTTGTATATACATACATATTTTTCTGTATAAAAATATATATACGATCTCCAAAGGGCAGTTTTCAGGGACATGACTAAATCTGTATTTAGGGAAAAAGTAATATGATCTGTCTCTGCCTCTGCAAGAGTGTATTTATGCTAAGGATAGCAAAGTATACATTGGTAATGGCACATTTAACGTTTCTGTCTGGAGTACTAGCTTTCAGAATAATGGTGACTTACATTTTTCTACTAGAACAATAGGTGATTATTATGTCTTTAAAGGTATTCTGGTGAAAAGAATCTACTCCAAAAGTGAATTAATGTTTCTAACATGTTAGTGTTAAATGGCATCTTTCAAGTTAAGAAAAAACAGCTTGATTTCATTTAATATTCTACTGTAGGGATGGCAAAGGCCCATATCCAGACTCAGGGTAGGTGAGAGTAAGGACAAAGAAGCTGTCCTGGATTGGGAATGACTGAAGAGAAGGCTGGAAGTTGGATAGAAGCCAAGTGAATTGGTACAGGGAGGTCAGGAGAGAGTGATCCAGACATGTGAAGCAGCATTTGTGAAATTTTGGAGAACAGAGAGAAGAATAGTGCCTTCAAGAGAAATAACATTTTGGTTTTGAGGTCATGGAAGTGCTGAGATTTTGGTTGGGCAATTTTAACATCAGCACCTATTCCATAACTTGAAGAAAAAAACTATTAAACTTTGATTTTTAAAAATCACTAGGTAATTTATAAAGAACGCTCTGATCCCACTTTTATTCCTAAAGATGGAGAGGGTACCAGGGACGGGATGGGTAGATTATATCAAAGATTACATAGTTCATTGAGTATCTTAACATGGACATAAAATATCCTATTTCCTAAGGCTGTTCCACAAAATTTCTCTACTTCAGACTGTTCCACAACCACTGAAAAGGTTATGATACTTCTCTCATATGTATTTCAAAAAAATTTTTAATCTAGTTTATAAAGTAAATATAATGTAATTCATTGGTCTACTTTTTCCCCTAATGACTACTATATGCTGTTTTTTTTCTCTTTGCATACCAATCTGGGCTTTGTTTGATTTTCTAGTTGCATTAAGTGTAAAGTTAGATTGTTTGAGAATTTTCTTATTTCTTGAGTTAGGCCAGTAATGCCACAAATTTCCCCCTTTGGACTGCTTTCCCTATGTTCTATAAATTTTGGGTTGTATTCTCATTTTCATTTTTTTCAAGATACCTTTTGAGTTCTTCCTTGACCTCATTAATAACCCATTCATTGTTTAGTGACATGTGTTTTAGCCTCCATGTCTTTGAGTGTTTTTAAAGTTTTTTTCTTGTGATTGATTTCTAGTTTCATACTATTGTGGTAAGAAAAGATGCTTGATAATTACTTCAGTCTTCTTAAAATTGTTGAGACTTATTTTGTGATTTCTCCTAGAAAATATTTCATGTGCACTTGAAAAGAATTTATATTCTGCTGCTTTGGGGTGAAATGATCTAAAGATATCAATTAAATTCAGCCAATCTAGTGTGTCATTTAAGACTGCCATTCCCATGCTGATTTTCTGTCCGGAAGAGCTATCCATTGATGTCAATGGGGTATTAAAATCCCCTACTATGATTGTGTTACTGTCAATCTCTCCCTATCTGTCCATCAAGATTTGCTTTACGTATTTAGGTGCTACTATATTATTGGGTGCATAAATATTTACAAGGGTTATATCCTCTTGTTGGATTGTTCCCTTTATCACTATGTAGTGTTTTTTGTTTGTTTGTTCTTTGTCTTATTTTGTCAGTTATAAGTATTGTTACCCTAGCTTTTTTTTTCTTTCTATTTACATGGAATATCTTTTTTCATCTTTTTGCTTTTAGTCTGTGTGTATCTTTTGTTCTGAGGCAGGTCTATTGTAGACAGCACCTATGAGGTCTGTCCCAAAAGTATTGAGCCAATGTCAATATAATTAAAACAGTTTGCGTGGCTTATACTTTCAGAACATACCTCATATATGAGTCATATTTTCTTATGCATTCAGCAACTCTAGGTCTTTTGATTGGGGCATTTAAACCATTTACATTGAAAGTGATTATTAGGTATGTATTTCTTACCATTATATTCTTTTTTTCTTTTCTTTTATTCTCTTGTTTTTTGGGTTTTTTTGTTTGTTTATTTTTTAAGATTTTATTCATTATTTTTTCAGGGACAAGAGCAGGGAGGGAGGAAGAATGGGAGAGAAACATCAATGTATGGTTGCCTTTCACCTGCCTCCAACTGGGACGTGGCTGGAGACCTGGCTTGCCACCTGGTTATGTGCCTTGACTGGGAATCAATTTTATTCTAGCAATGTTTTTTCTTCCTCCTCTCCTCCTCCCTCTTATTCTCCTTTTAACATTTCTTGTAATACTGATTCGGTGGTAATAAACTCCTATGCCTTTTTCTTATGCTTAATCCAATCTAGGATTCCAAATACCCATTTATACGTTTTTTTGTTTGTTTGTTTTTGGCATTTCACCCTGCTTGTATACTTGTTGATTAATATGGAAACCAGAGATAAATTGATAAGCTAGTCTTCTAGATGAAGGCTGTAATTCTATTCTCAAATGGAGGGAGATTATGGTTCCCTAGGCTTCAAAAGTAATATAAGTTATAGAAAGTTTCTTGTTCCTGCTGCGAATGAGTGGAATGGTTGATATGGTATGGTACGTAACTCATAGTGCCACTAGTATATCATAGAAATCTTGTTAAAAAATTATCATCGGGAGTTTTTTAGGAGGAAATTTGAACACTTTTGAAGATAAAATATTTGAAGAGGTTCTTGCTGTCCCTAGTGAGCTAGATATTAATATTTTTGAAATAATGTTCTTGCCATTTTGAAACTTGAGCCTTCATTAATTATTTTTAAAATAGTGGTAGGAACTGTATAATCTTATAATTGTAACCTACCAATAAAGCTTTCTATTCTTTTTAAATAAATGTATTGTAAGCAATTTGAAATCTGTAATTAATTAGCAATTAACTAGAAAATCTCTAATACAACTAATACTCTGTATGGATAAAAGCCGATAAACCTTGAGTTATAAATAATTATGTTAAGTTTCTTTCTTTCTTGGTAGTAGGGGGAAATCAGAACATAAAAGTATGTTTAAACATTAGAATCATACATTAGATAGGCAAAGAAGACAGATATTTTCCTGACATTGAGCAGTGCAAATTTTGGTTTGAAATACCCTGAACTTTGTGGATATACTCTTTGAAGATAGTGTTCTATGTGTTTTTTTCTTTAAAATCTTTTGACTTTCTTTGTCAAAAATTCTGATAATAGGAAAGTAGGAAAGTCATTTGACTTTTCCTATCTCAATTTCTTCATCTATAAAATAGAATTGAGGCAGAAAGAGAGAGTGAGAGACAGACACACACACACACACACAGAATGAGAGAGAGAGAGAGAGAGAGAGAGAGAGAAAGGATTTCATTATTAAATCTCTAACTCTGGAGTCAGACACTTGTGGGCTAGTATCCTGGCTCTGCCATTTTCTAACTGTCTGAGCTTAGTTAAGTCACTTCTCTAAACTTCTCTAAACTTATTTTCTTTACCTATAAAACAAGGATAATAATAACACCTACTACTAGGGCTCTTTTAAGGGTAAAATGAGAAATGCAATTAGTTAAGTCCATAGCATAGTGCTAGTACCTTAGAAATTGTATATATTCAATAAATCAGTTATTAAAGGCATTTTACAAATTAATAAGGCTAGATGTTCTAATCACAACCATTTATCAAAAGTGAGATCTGTATCTTCCTCCACAACATCAGAGGTAATGGCCTCCCTCATTAGATTTCCCACCTAGCACTTTACTCATACTTATTGATTATTATCTGATTTCTATAGTTAAAAATGACTATAGCTAGCTAGCTTTCCCACTGGATTATAAAGTATGGAAGGTATAATGTTGTGATGAGGCTGCCAGTCACCAGTTGCCCATAGCTACAGCTTTCTGAATCATCAGAATAGTTTCTGTGGAGGAATGTTGAAGCTTAATGCAAAACTTGATGCAGATTCCTTGCTCTACATGCTCAGTCATGTATAATGTGATGGTTGGTCCCACAGTATATATGCTCACTCAATGGCATCTACCGCCCCCACTGACTAGTACAGTGAAGTTGTCATTGTTCATGTATGTGCATTCTAGCCCACTCTCCTTGGCTGACAGGTTACATTAATGGCATTCAAACTTCTTACATTAAAAATGGATGGACTTTCCCCAGATAGGCTATATACATATACAATATTATCAAAGAAAAAAAAATGTTTTTTTGTTTTAATTTTCTTGATAATGGAAACTTAAATTCCCTTTAAAGTACCAAAACATTTGCATTTGTAAATATTAACCACTTGGAGATACAGCTTTCAAAAATGCATGATGTATTTCTCCTGCCTTTTAAAATCATGTATCCTTAACTGACTTTAACATTTTCTTAATGAGACTGAAATATCATTGTAAACATCAAATAGTATGCTGTACTGTAAATATAAAACTTTTCAGTAACAATATTGAGGTATGTAGGGCTATTTTTTTCATGTATCAACTGGACCCACAATATATTTTTGGTTTGTCTATTTATTATAACCATTTTTTAAAAATCTTTTCTTAGAGGCTTAATGGTCTGAGTCAGTTACTGTTGCTGTATGATAAGCTAAAGTGGCTTTTAAAAAGTCATTTCATTATGTTCTTAGATTCTATGGATCAGAAATGGCATGTGGAGGAGTTCTTCCCTGCCTCTATGATGCTTAGTACCTCAGTTAGGAAGGCTTATATGGTTGGGAGTGACTTTTTCTTTTTTCTTTTTTTTGGGGGGGGGGAGTGACTTTAACAGCTGAAGTGTGGAACATCTGGGATGGAGAATTTAGTCACAGGAGGAGGTCTTATTCACCTCTCTCTCACCTGGGCTGGAATAGCTAAAGACTGAGCTTATCTGGGACTATTGATCAGAACACCTACACATGGTATCTTCCCATGGCTTGAGATTTTCACAGCATGGTGACTGGGCTTTAAGAGGAAAAACCTCAAAGAGAGGCTTCAGAATCATACAGCACCATTCTATCAGTAACAAGCAAGTCATTAGGTCAGCCCCAGATTCGATGGGACGAGATTATATAGACTTCACTTTTTTTGTGGGACAGTACAGGGTTACACTGGAGTAGGGCATGAAGGATACAAGAAATTGTTGAGACCACCTTAGAAAAATACAATGTCAGCAATTATTTCTTAATTGCTACTGATGTCTTCCCCTGTAGGTTTCCCACACACTTACTTAAGGTACGGTTTCAGTTCTAAAATAGCAAAATAAATAAACTAGCTTCCAAAAGTTGAATGTACAATTAGCATATGCAGTCATTGTAAGGGTTCTCCTGTGAATGAAATGACTGAAGTTAAATACACTGACCTATGGTAGCCACTCTGGCTTCCCTGAGTCTTTTCTTGCACTGTTTTTCTTATAGTACAGGTGGCTGGATATGATGGGCTGAATTGTGACCCCCACCCCAAATTCATACGGTGGAGCCTTAACCCTGATGTGACTGTATTTGGTGGTAGGGCCATGAGGGAGGTAAATTAAGGTTAAATAAGGTCATAAGGTGGGGATCCTAATTTAATCAGGCTGGTGTTCTTACAAGAAAAGGAAGAGACAATGGGGGTACAAACACAGAGGAAAGACCATAGAGGACACAGTGAGAAGATGGCTGTCTGCAAGCCAGGGAGAAAGGCCTCAGGAGAGACCAAACCTGCCAACAGTTTTATCTTGGACTTACAGGCTCCAGAGCTATGCGAAAAGAAATTTGTTGTTTAAACCACCCAGACCGTGGTATTTTGTACGGTCCCTCTAGACGACTAATGAACTAGGTAACTGACATTTCAGAGGCTATGGTCTTAGTCCTACTGCTCCACTGTTATTCTTGCCCATGTTCTTATTGTACCAGATATTCACACACATTTCTATTTCATTGCCTATGCTGTTCCCTCTACCTGAAAGGTTCTTTCCTCCTTGTTTATGCCTATTAACTCCTTCCTCAAGGCTCAATTCAGATGTCACCTTTTTTCTTTTACTTAACCAACCAATCAGGCAGAATTAATCACTCCATCCTTATGTACATAGCTTGATTTTTCTCATTTTTAATAATGAATGATAATTAGCTATCTCTGAGCTCCTCTCATTTGCTATAGAATAGACATTTGAGGGGATGGACTACAATATCCTGGTTTCCCCCGTTTCTGGTACAGTGTTTGACATTTAGCAGGTATTCAAAACACATTTGCTGATTTAATACCTCACACTAGAAAGTTATAAAATTTAAGACCTGGGAGACACTTTAATGATGATCTAATTCAGACTCTCATTTTACAAATGAAGAAAATGCAGTCTGAAAAGGTTGTTTCAGACAGATACTCTAAATGAAATCACCCTCGCTTCTAGTTAGCACAAGAAAGCATCCTGAAAGGCAATAATTTCAGGGGATGATTAAACAATTGAAAAGGCATGAGCTCATAGCACTTAGAAGGGGAATGTGTTCCAGCATCGGATGATGCATTTGAGGTTTGGAGACATAGGTATGTGGGGGAGGAAGAAACTTTTCTCTATTCTTCTAGGTTCTTCCAGCTGATCTAATAATTAAAATAGATAGGAATCAGATTAACAAAAGAAAATGACCAAATTTAATTACATACATATATATGGCAATCACACATACATGAGCTAGGCAGTTCAGAGACAGAAAGGGAAAAAGAGGTATATGTGACATCCTGAGCCAAAGATGAGGAAAAGCACCGTGGGGCTTCAGAGGAGAGGAAGGCCATTTGCAGGGCAGTATGAAGAGCAAAGCTTCAGTAATTAGAAGTTTGCACTGCCCTATAGGTAGGTCTTAAAAAGTTATTTTTGAAAACTTATGGGCAAGGCCCATCATTTAACTTCAAGAGAAGGTAAAAATTTCTCATGAGTGCACAGGTCTCAATTCCTTTCATCTTCAAATAATTCACATGACAAAGTGGCGCATCTTGGGAGGCTTATTCTGAACCCCTTTCAGTGGATGACTAAGTGCAGTGAGTACTTAGCTGATGTGTGCGTATTGAAAATGTGTTATTGTGATTTGGAAGGACTGTTCACAAATCTATGAAAAAACTATGCATTATCATTCATTATTTTTTATCTATATTTCCCAATTTTCTTTACCTAGTTTTTGATGCATAGACTGTCAGACAAGTCAGCAATTTATTTAAATGTAGAATCCTTTATTTTCTGAGTAAAGCAGGGATAATTTCAGATAAATTAAAATAATAAAAGTACATTCCCCTGTCATTTCAGTATTACTACCCAATCAAACATTGAGTAAAAGCAAAGCACCTTACAATTTATTTTTCCTGACAAACTATCAAAGATAGGTGGGGCTATCATCTTTTGCCCCTCATTCATCTTTCCTCAGAAATACTTTTTATTCAATCCATAGAGGGAAAATGCTAAGGCTTGTGAGAATATAATTACACTCTCGTGTCCTAAAACATATAAACAATTTAGTCTCCAGCAAATAATATGTGAAAGACTCATTTGCCTCCTGTTTTTTGACTGGTCTTTGTGTCTAAAAATACAAACAAAACAAAAATGACAAAACATTAGAAAGGGCACAAAAAATTCTAAAATTTCATATTTTTATCATAAAGATGATAATAACATTGTCAATACATAAATAATAATACCATGAGTTGTTGTAGACTTTAGTCAGATGATATAGTAAAGAGTTTAGTTCAATGCCTGGCTCTTCCTGTGTGGTGCTCACACAAAGGTATAAAATGTTAGCTGTAAACATTGGCAAGAAGATTCATGTGGCAGCATCAACTTCCAGGTGTGTAAATTGAGATCATTACCTATCTTTATGACTCTGGTTTTTTTATCTGTCAAATAAGGATCATGATGCCTTTTTGTGGGATTGTCAAGATATGTTGAAATGATAACAAATAGGCTTCCTTTTGTCTAGTGGAAATACTTGAGTTCTGGTCCTTTATTTTTTTGTTTTAACTCAGTTCCTAATGACTTTGGGCAAGTCACTTAGACTTCTGGAGCTCATTTTTCTCATATAAAATAAAGAGTTGGAGCAAGGGTATCTCCTTTTAAATTTTTTTAAAAGATTTTTTATTTATTATTTTTTTAGAGAGAGAGGCAGAGAGACATCAATGTATGGTTGCCTTTCACCTGCCTCCAGCTGCAGACCTGGCTGGAGACATGCCTTGCAACTTGGTTATGTGCCCTGGCTGGGAATCGAACCGGTGACCTTTGGGATCAGAGGCCAGCTCCTTATCCACTGTGCCACCAGCCAGGGCCTAAGGGTATCTCTTTTAACTGTAAACTTCTAAATGAAAGGAGGGCTCTCCCAGAGGGGCCATCCGTGATCATTTGAACTTGGTCTCCTCCTTTCTTCCTTAGCTTGTTGGGGTCACCGAGAGAGCCCTGACTTAGGAATCCTTGTCCTGTACATGCCCAAAAAGTTATCTTCATGCATGGATACCTTCTGAAAATGTTGAAATTAGTTTAATTAAATAATACAGAGAGGAAAAGTTTAATTGTGTCTTTATGGCCTAGGCTGGGATTAGTATAGCATTTCTGTTGGTTGGTTGGAACTCAGATACCTTTAGGTATCAAATCTTAGAGCTCTTACATACTTTGTAAGAGCCATTTGGTCAGCATTTATGCCTAAGTAAAAATGGAGACTTGAGAGTTAACAATTTCTCCTCATCTTTTTTTTAAATTTTATTGTTGTTGTATTACATCCATCCCCTTTTTGCTCCCCTCTGTCCCCCTCCCCACCCACCCATTCCACCCAAAGTCAATCCCACCTGTTCTCTCCTCATCTTTTGTACATTAGAGTGAAAGTGGTAAATTTCCAGTTTCTTAAATCCTATTTTACCCTAAAGTATACAAGAATTAATGAATAGCTAATGAACACATTCTATGGTATGTTAGGCACAAACTATCTTCAGTGATGGGAAGACAATTTCCTTAGAGTTGTGGTTTTCTATATAAAGGGAACATAATATAGAACAAAGGAAAAAAAGCTTTGGAAAAGCAAGAATATCCCTCCAAAAAGAGCACTGAAGTGAAAAAGCAACCAGCAGTGGGAAAGGATGTGGGTGGAAGAAGATGATTCAGCCAGAGGGGGCTAGGGTGAGTGCTGTGGGCTGGCCTGCCCAAGTGTGAAGTGGGCGGGTGGTTATGACTAGCATTGAATGAGAGATAATTAAGAGCAAGTTGGTACCAGTAATTGCCAGGGAAGGGAGGAGAATATGTCCAGAAAAAGCAGCTCTTTATTTCAATGCTGAATTAAAACACCTACGAGAATTTCATTTTGAAATTAAAAAATACTTGCTATAAACAGAATGCAGATTGTGAAATTTTACATGCTTTCTTCTAATGTAGTGAAAAGCAGTTTCAAAATAGTATAATTGTGCTGGACACTCTTTCTTGGAAAGAAACATTTATTTAAACTATCAGTCATTCTGTAAAGGAAAAAAAAGTTTCTGTTTGAAGTCATGCGCAATACAAGTTGTCAAGTTTCAATGTGGGATCAGCAATGAATATAAATTTCTGAATGTTTTCAAGAGAAAAACAAAATGCACAGCTTCCATCATCCTTTAAATAGCTTTCTGGATTGAAAAACATTATAATTAAACTGCATCAAGTGTCACTGCAAAGAAGCTTCTAAATTATGGTCTGAGTGGGAGCAAGAAATGCTGTTTGATTGCTTGACAATCAAAACTAGATGTTCAGATATGCACAGCCCAGACTTACTGTAATTATATCAGATGGAGAAGTGGGAAGAAGAGATGTAGACTTGAATTCAATAATCACTTGTTTATCTCTCTTTAAGGAAACATTTAAAAGAAAAATATTCACAAATACTCTGGAGTCCATAGTCACTGTGTAATTTTGTATAATAAAAGACATATTAGCAAGTAATCAGTCCTTTCAATGTGTCCCAGAAATAGTTGTGAAAAAAATGGTCATAGATGTCCTTAACGTACTCTCGAAATTTAGAAACTAGTACATCTAATTCTCCAACAAGTACTGTATTTCAAACATGTTAGAAGAAATGTTCATAAGGGCTTGGAAATCTACTCCTTAAGCTATTTTTCACTTTATTTTATCCAATGTTTTGGTGTCCTGAAACTCTTCTTAAGAGTTTATCAAAACACCAGTCAGACAAAGAACCTTTTTTGCCTTTCTTTCTTTTTAATATGTAAGCATAAGTGGTATATTTTGGATATACCACTAGGAAAGGAGCTGAGAATTTAATACCCTACAAGTATCCTTATAAAGTGTTTTATGCCCTATTAGGTAATACATACTAGAACAAATATTATATATTTGACTGAAAAACAAAAAAGCCTGAAAACTGTCAAACTGAAAATAAGATGTAGCACATTTTTTCACAACCTCTCCCAAAGTGAAAAACTAAGACCATAAATTATGCAAATAATACATGTATTATATATATATGTGTGTGTGTGTGTATATATATATATATATATATATATATACAAGATAATCCCATATTCTATAGTCTTCTGGTTTGAGCCTTCCTTTTTTTTAAACATTTAACTCAAAATTGGTCTAATTTCCATCTCACATAATGAGAAAACTTTAGTATCATCCTCCAACCCCCACATTTCCTTGGGTATTTTTCAATCTACACTGTCACTACTGGATTTCCATACAAACTTTTTTTTTGTTGCATAAATAAGTGAAATGCAATATATATTTAAGAACAATTAAGTAATTTAAGATGTGGGTTGAATGATTCTTTTTTTTTTTTTTTTCCTTTTCATTGAATTTATTGGAGTGATACTTTTTCTAAACAAATTCACACAATAGTGTATGTCCCATAGGAGAAATTTCTAGATACCAGTCATAGAAAGGCACTTTTATCTCAGTAATGGGAAAATATTTTTATACATCAGAGATTTCTTAAAATCAATCTCAAGGGTTCTGTGATGAGTGTCTCCCTCATCCTTGGAGACACTCAATTATTCACTGGCTATAGTAATTTTAAAGTTCCTCCCCAAAGCAAACCCTGAAGTGACAATCCATGGGTATAAGTGGCTTTTCTGACAGGTGATTTCAGGAGAGTGGTAGAAAATGGAGACCTAAGACAAGGAAAGTATTCTGTAATATAAATAAAGATAAGTAAAGGTTACGTTGTCACACAAGAGTCCACCATAGTAACAGAAACTCTGATCCCAGTTGGGCATTCTGGATGCCAATGTAAAATACTCTTCTCTATTATCCCCTTACACAAGCTGAGAAAGCTGGTATATTTCCACACAAATGTCCATCAATGGAGGTTGAAAGCTATTCTAGAAAGGCATGCATCTCCCGCCAATTCCTACCTGTTAGGTGGGAAGGGGATATAAACCAAAATTAATTTTAGACTATAATAAAGAATAAAGAGTTTTGGCTGGTGTGGCTCAGTGGATTGAGCACTGGCCTGTGAACCCAAGTGTCATTGATTCGATGTGCCCAGTCAGGGCACATACCCACCCAGGTTGCAAGCCACGTCTCCAGCCAGGTCCCCAGCTGGAGGAAGGTGAAAGGCAACCATACACTGATGTTTCTCTCCCTTTCTTCCTCTTTCCCTTCCCCTCTCTCTAAAAATAATAAAATCTTAAAAAAAAAAAAAAGAATGAAGAGCATTTATTTGAACAAAAGGAGCTAAAGCCCAGGAGACACAGCTTTAGGTAGCATCTTAAACTGTGTTCTGCCAAGACAAAGGAGAGGCCGCCTTTTATAGTAAAATTTCCCATCCAGGTTCCCAATTAGGTCCATTTTATATAAATGAGAGATCCAAACTTGTACACTCCTGATTGGTCTGATTCACACAGTCCTGATTGGTGAGTATTATGCTTCCTGACTGATCATTACAGAGACATTCTGGTGGGAATAAGCAGGTTTCAGTCTACTGGTAAAAAGGATTTCCCTGTAGTGGTTGATTCAGACAAAGAAAACAAAAGGTATAGTGTGGGAGGCTGAGAATTAGTGTGAGGTTCTTCCCAGCTTGCAGAGTATGTGAGGAGACACTGTCAGCAAATGGCTGCTGGACTCCTATTAGTCATAAAATTTGGGCCCTCAGTTGACCATGGGGCATCCATTTCAGCAGATAAATTCCTTCTCGGGGTTCACATCAAATGCATCTTTCTTCTTAAGACCCACAGGGGAAAAGCAGGTGCTGAAGTTTCAAGAAATCCTATAGGAAATAAATGCTCTGCTGGCAATTCAAAGCAAGATTGGCACACTGAACCAGTAAGAGTAAAAGGATATGGGTCAGGGTCTCAGGAGTATCTGCTTTATACTAGATAAAAACTTAGGCTCTTACATAAAAGAGATTGCAATATGATGACCCAAGGACTGAATCTATCCCAGAGATTTTTATTTATTGGTTTTTAAGTGCTTTTTAAATTGAGCTTGAATGACTTTAGGTGCTACCATGCCTTTTGTAGTTTGCCTGAGGCTCCATCACTTTACCGGTAAGCTTCACACATTTACATTACTCATTGAAGTTTGTCACCCCTGGAGGAAATCTAAATCTAAGCTGATAGGTAGGTCTGGATAATTTTGAAGGTCACTGCCAACTGTCAAGTTCTATGATGTGATGATTAGATGATTCCCTAAAACCCCTTTTAGCAATAAAATCTTATGATTTAATTATATGCTAACTTTTAATTTATCTTTGCAACTTCTTTGAGATTAGTAGTATAGGCCTGTAAATGATTGCGTAAAACGCAACTTAGCATTTCATAATGCTAATAAATACAATATTCATTTATAAATTCATATACTACTATAATATTATTGTTTGCACTATACAAGTGTAGCTTGAGCCAACATCTCAGAATAGCTTACAAAGAGAAACTGCTTGGTATTCAGGGGGTGTTGATTTAGGGTCCACAGTCATACTGCAGTGCATTTGTTAAGACAAGCATAAACATTGACACTCACCCACTTAGTCTTGGATCACAAGGAAAGATGACCTTGGCAGACAACATTAAAGCTCAAAAATTGGCTTTGCCTTATGCTGATTACAGGAAGCCAGACATGCAAGGCTATATACTGCATGATTCCATTTATATGTTATTCTGGAAAAGGCAAAACTTTAGGACAGAAATCAGGTCAGTAGTTGCCATGGGGGATGGTACAGTGCTGACCGCAAAGGGGCAGAGGGAGTTATGTGGAATGATGGAAGTGTCCTGAGCCTTCCCCATAGTGTAGTCACACTACTGTCGTATCATATTTGTCAAATCTCATCAAATTGCCCTCTAAAAATGGGTGGATTTCACTGTATTATTTATTTAACCTCTGTGAAACTGACATATTTTTAAATTGGGGAGAAAAACCCCTAGGCTTTAGGCAATCTCCTTACAGGCTGTCATGAAGAAAGGTTCCCCAACATCCTGAGAAAACCAGGGGTGGCAGGAAAAGATTTCATCTGAGATGAGAAAAATGTGTAGTTTCCCCTGCCCCTAAGCTACCTCTTCTTTTATTAGTATTTCAAACATTATTCCTCAAATATAACAAAACAGATCAATAAATGAAATAAGATTTGTTTTGTTGCCCTCTACTTCCTGCAGCTCTATCCAGTGTTTTTCTGTAGGTTCTACTTAAGAATTTACATTTTATTATTTTGTCACATTTAAAAAAATATTTAAAAGAGATTTTAGGAGCTTAGGAGCTTTCTAATTTTCAAGTGAAATCCAAGATTCGTAAGAGGAGAGATGACATGGTTTGACAGGGCCTGAAGGTCTCAAGATTCTACTTCAAAGGCTGAAGGGCTTGTCGTCCCTGTCAGGTTCATTTCTCTGCACTTGAATTCTTGTGCACAGAATGTTCCTGAAAGATTTGACCTAGATTCTCCCATGGGTAAGCTGCTCTTTGGATGTGGTTACATCTGGGGCTGCTGCTAAAGGCATTAATCTGGAAAACAGGCAGCAGAACAAAGTGGCAGGTGCCATTTGCAATTCCCCAGTTGACAAGGGAGTGAGCACTCATGTTGCTCCATTGAGATGGGGGATGTTTATAAGAACCTGGGGTAAGCATCATGTACTCCATGTCTCTGTCTCTCTGTAGCATCTGGTACATTCCTGGGCCTTGCACTCGTTGTTTGGTGTTTGCTGATTATTTGACTGATCGACCTCTACCTTCTGTGTCAAGGCTCCCCTCCATTCCTGCTCGAGTGACTTGTACACATCCCTCATCATTCTGTTTCACACCCTAAACCTCCATATCCAGCCTTCCTTACCTCCTGGCCAGCCCTAAAGCCTATATTGGGTGTTCCTTCTTTGAGTTCCTCTAAGCTCTTTTGTTTATACCTATCATAGCCTACACTATCTATTTTAATTGTACACAATTTTTCTGCATTTTCTCTCTCCCATTTCCCACTGCCCCTCTTCCAACACTAGGCTATGAGCCTATTGAGGGCAAAGATTATTTTTTATTTCTGGTTTTCCTTTTCCCTATCTGGAACATTATAGATTCCTTAGAAATGTTTGCCAATGAATAAATAAGAATTTGTTCCTGCTGCTTTTGGAAGTTTGCTTTATCAGTTAGAGATGCTTTCAACTGCATGTAAAAGAAGAGCATGCTAATTTATATTGCCTTGTAAAAATAGACATTTCTTTTTCTGGTGTAAAAAGATGTTTAGAAGTGCAAGAGGTTGGGGCCAGGGGCTTGTGATTTGCTTGACCTTTCATGATTACAGATGGTTTTTTAAAGTGCCCAGCTTTGTGATAGGTAGAAAGGATTGAGTTCATTTTCTATTGCTATGTAACAAATGACCACAAACACAGCAGCTTAAACCAATACACTGTTTCTCTCACTGTTTCTCTAGGTCAAAGTATGGTCAATGGTTAATTGAGTTATCTGTTCAAGGTTTCAGCAAACTGCAATCAAGATGTCAGCTGGGGCTGTATGTCAGCTGAGGCTCAAGGTCCTATTTCAAGTTCATGGTTGTTTGTAGATTTCAGTTTCTAGGGATGAGGCCTTCAGTTTCTAGAAGATGCTCCAAGGAAGTTCACTACATAGTTGTTAGCATTCTTCTAAGAGAACAATAGGCAAGAGGCTCTCTTTTGAAACAGTCCCCTGGTTATGCCAGGCCCACCCAGAATACTCTACTTTTAGATTGACCCAAAGTCAACTAATTGGTAGCCCAATAATAGGGGTGACATCCCATGGTTCCACCCATACTCAAAAGGAAGAGACTATATTGGGCATGTACACACCAGGAGGCCATCTGAGAAGTCTGCCTACCGTAGGAGTGATGTCAGCTGAGCCTTTCTCTTTCAGCTGGAAAAGAAATGGCTTCCCATAATTCCCCTTAGTAGAGAGGTCTGCTTACATCACAATGGCCAGAACTGTGTCACACAGCCACTGCTAGCTGCAAAGGAGGACTAGTAAAGGGGATATCTAGCTTTTTTTAACATCTGTAGAGAAGGCAAGGAAGGGAGAGGGGATGGAGATGGGTGTTGGACTAGTCTATCAACAGACTATGCCACCCAGCCAAATCCCCTAGAAACTTTAACTATAGAATGTTAGATCTGAGAGAGGACTGAAGATCATTTAGTATAACTTTTTTTTTTCCTAAGTAATGAAAGAAACAATTCTTCTGTTTTCTGAAGAACTTGTGACTTTCTTGAAGTAACTTATTATTTTCTTTAAAGCCCTGAACAAAATTTAGCAACCCATCTTTTCCAGAAGTTTAGTTTATCAAACTTCAAAAAAAAAAAGAAAAAGGAAAAGAAAAAAGCTATTATGTAAATAAGCTAACAATGGAATGATCTCTCTTGAAGTTGGTCACTGATCCACTTTCCTACATTCTAATAATTTGTGGAGCAACTAACTAGCTTGGACAATAGAGGTAGCTGATAAACTATACCTGCACAGGGCAAGTCTACACAAGTTCAGAACAAGACACACTTCTGTCACTGTAAGTCAGGGAAATAAAAATATCCATCTATGTGGCATTCCACACAGAAGGAAACATAGAAAAAAATAGGATAAAATGGGTTAAACTACAAAGTGTAAAAGAACAGAGATCAACTCAGTTTGACCAGGCTAGTTTCAGAGAAGTCTCTTAAGGGACTGCTTTATTAATCTGGAAAATAGATAATGCTGCTTGAACTAGGAAGGTGACAGTAGGAATAAAAAAGATGCATAAATGCAACTGTAGAAAGTGGGTCTTATTCATCTCCTATCCCTAGTCCCATGACCAGGGCTTGCACATACTAGGTACTTAGTAAGTGCTTTGAGTTGAATTTATGAATGATTTGGGACAGAAGATTAGAGAAAGGATGGTATCAAGGACCATCTGAAGCTGAGTTGGAGATTTGGGAGAAGGTACAGAATTGAAAAGAGGATGAGGAATTCAGTTCCAGATATGTTGAGTTCTAAGTGCCTCCTGAAACCTAGAGATGATATCTAGCAGGTCATACAGGAGAGCCACCTAAGCAGCAGATGGACCTGGAGGTGTATATTTCCATTTGGCAGCTGTGAGGGCAGACAGAGGAGGAGTGGGGAACACCTACATTTTAGAGGAAGGAATATAAACCAGAACAAGAGAATGAATAGCTATAGAATTGACTGGAGAAAAAAGATTGTGGGTTCAAAAAGACATGGCATAAAATATCTAAAAGATGGTAGCCAGTAGTTTCTGAACAAGTGTCTTTCAGAGAGAATGGAGGGAGAAGTAGATTACAAGTATTTCAGTAGTAATAGAGAAGAAGAGCTGACAGCTAGTATAATGTACTTTCAGAAGTTTAATAATAATAAGAGGAAAATTAGAGGTGACAGAATCAAGGGAATGTCATTGGATTTATTTGCGTTTTAGAATAAGAGTGGCTTAAGCACAGCTTGTATCTGGGGGAATGGGTCAGAGGAAAAGGGGAGAGAGAATAAATATAAAGGAGAGATTCTCTTAGCTGGGAGGTCATAACATGGGAGGATGATGGAGGGTGGATTTGGAGAGGAAGCAAGAGGAAGAAAAGAAGAGACAGAAGGAAAGAAAGGCGTTCACCGTTGTCCTCTCTGTCACTAACAGGCTTTGAGGCACCTTGGGCCACCAAGTTACTTCTATGACTGTTTCCTGATTGGACTAGGTGGGTACTACAGGATGCTAAACTCTACAATTTTTTGACTCCACACATTTATATGGGACTTCTTCCACTCCCTTGATGTACTCAACCAATTGTTAATAATAGTGATAATAGCAAAAATTAATAGACACCACTTATTGCATGCTTCAAACATCATGTTCAATTAAGACAAATCCCAAAAGCTACATGGTAGAGAATTCATTTGAATGTACATACTATATATGCCATCATTCAAGACACATGCAAATGATTTCTTTACCATGTAGCTTTTTTATTATCATATCTTAGTACATGTTCTGTAAAATTGAATAGGTAATGCAGCATAATGTATATTCTGTTTTTTTCTTCTATTTCCTCTCTGAGTTCAATAAACTTATTTCATTTTTTGCTTTATTTTTTTTTTGGGGGGGGTCTATTTCTGTATTTAGTTTTTGAAGTTGTGATTCAAGGTGTTTTTCACATTCCTAAATGCTTATTTGATATATAATTCAGTTTGGAGAACTGTGCTACAGTTTTCTTCCACTTTGCCATTATTTGAGGGAGGAACTTTTATCAGTTAAATTGTTTGGATTATATTATTTTATTTTTTTGTTAGTAATTTTGCTTAATGGAGACTGATCTACATTTCTATGAACAGGACTGGAGGTTTGGAGTTGTTGCAAGATTCCTAGTTCAAGAGCACCCTCTCCTGTTAGTGTAGCCGTGTGTGTGTGTGTGTGTGTGTGTGTGTGTGTGTGTGTGTAAAATTAAGGTTTATTTATTTATTGTTTCTTTCATTTTTATGGAAGAGAAATGATAGGAGAAGGAATTGGGTGTCCTTCCATTTTGGAAGGAGAGAGGATCTGGCAAGTTTCTAAATATCTTTCTCAACGTTTTCCCCCCACCTAGCATGATTTTGGGAGGAATACACTCTATTCCTTTTGACCTTTTTCAGCTGGAAGCTTTATCTTTTCCATCCTACACACATACTTAAATGCCTACCCAACAGTAAGTACTTCAATCTGCCAGTATACTTTTTGAGTATCTTCAAACTTAGGGTGCAGTTTCTCTTTCTGGTATTGATTTTTAATCAATTTTAACTTCACCACAATCTTCCCTTTTCTATTCTCTGCAGTTTTTCCCAAACTGACTATTCTGAGAGGCTTGCATATGGAGGATGAGAGGGAGCTTGCTGGAGTTTAATGTTTTTCTATTTACATTTACTTTGAAATTTGGACATTCTCTGTTTTCTAGTTATACTGAAGACATAAGTTTTATGTAGTTTCATTTGTTGTTGTTGTTGATGTCATTGTTTCTCTGAGAGGGAGAATATATTGGGAGATTCAAATTTATGCCACTTCTCTTACTGTGGCTACCTAGAATTCCTCCCTAATATTTACTCTAACCCTGTCTAATTTACCAAAAGGTACATAGAACTCCTTTGACTCAAATTATCTCATCTTACTTTTTAAGCTCCTGTATCAGTTAAGAATTAAATTGAGCTAATGGTTAAAGAGGTCCCCAAAACAAAGGTTTAAACAAATTAGGGGTTTTTTTAATGTAACAAGAGGTTGGTGGTATTGGGCATCAGTGTTGGTATCTCTGTGACATCTTAACCTTTCCATCATGGTTACCATAGTTACGAAAGGCTGTTCCACCTCCAGCATTACATCTAGAATCATGAAGAGGAGCAGAGTGCAAAGGGAAAAAGGCACTTGTCAGACTGTAAAGATTTTTCCTGAGAACCCCATCTAAAACCTTTGCTCATGCCTGATTATCCAGAGCTGGGTTAACAACAACTTCTGGCTACGAAGGCTAATGGAAAATGTAGTTTTTGTTCACTTGTTTTGTTTTTGCCTACATTATTGCCTACAGTGAAATTGAGGGACAATTAGTAAGGGAAAGAAGAGAAATGGATATTGAGTAGGCAACTACCAATTCTCCCCTACGGCTCCCAAATTTCTGAGTTGCTGATCTAGCACTATTGACACAGAGACAATTCATGGACCATCTTTGGGAGAAACCTATATCAGGAGAGTAAAAGAACTACAGTGGGACTGACCTGTTATGGGGGAAAAAAAACAAAATAAAACAAAACAAAATAAAGCAAGACTAAACATTGCCATGGGCTGATTGACCCTTACCTTAGGAAGAAGCCATAAGTCAATAAACAAACAATTCACTTTTTAAAAAGACTTTATTATTTTTTTAGAGAGAGGGAAAGGGAGGGAGGGAGGAAAGGGAGAGAAACATCAATGTGTGGTTGCCTTTCACATGCCTCCAGCTGGGGACTTTGATGGGGATCTGGTTTGTAACCCAGAAATATACCCTAACTAGGAATTGAACTGGTAACCCATGGGTTCACAGGCTGGTGCTCAATGCACTGAGCCACACCAGCCAGGGCGATAATTCAATTTTTAAAAAGTACATTAAAGAATATTCTAGTTTGTAAGCAAGGACACCATTCTCATCTTTTCTCTTCTTTGTACTCTTTTTTTTTTTTTTTTTAAGATTTTATTATTTCCAGAGAGAGGAAGGGAGAGAGGCAGAGAGGGAAAGAGACATCAATGTATGGTTGCGTTTCACCTGCCTCCAGCCACAGACCTGACTGGAGACCTGGTTTGCAACCTGGTTATGTGCCCTGGCTGGGGAATCGAACCTGTGACCTTTGGGTTCACAGGCCAGCACCTTAACCACTGTGCTACCAGCCAGGGCTTCTACTCTTTATATAAATGGAAGTAATTCTATAATGAAATAAGTTCTTCAAGAGGTATAATCTAGTAGGGAAATATCTACTCTCAGCATGGATGATCTAATGAGTTAAATTGATTTCCAAAGTGACACATAATTATCTAACATACACACACATACACACACACTCAAAGAGACTCTATATATGATGTCAGATTATTATAACTCAGCTATGTGTCCATTTGAATAATCTCATTTGCTGAAATATGTGCACTGTTCTTTGGTTTTAAATGCAAGCTACATTTGCTGGCCTGTGAACCCAAAGGTCCCTTGTTCAATTCCCAGCCAGGGCACATAACCAGGTTTCAGGCCAGATCTCCAGCCAGGTCCTTAGCTGGAAGCAGGTGAAAGGCAACCATACATTGATGTTTCTCTTCCTCTTTGCCTCTCCCTCCCCTCCTCTCTCTAAAAATAATAAAATAAAATAAAATAAAATGCAAACTAGTTTTGTAGCTACACCAATTCTTTTTTTTAAATTTTATTGTTGTTGTATTACATCCATCTGCCCCCTTTTTTGGCTCCCCTCTGTCCCCCTCCCTACACCAATTCTTTAAGATTCATTTCAGAGACTAGGGAACCAGATGCTGAAAATCTCCATACCCAAAGACAGGCATTCAAGTTTATAAACACTCCCATTTATTTACTCTAGCAGACAGAATCTTGGAATTTAGTGTTTACATTTTGATCCACAGAAAACTCTCAGGAGATGTGAACTTCTGATTCTACCACTAGGTAACAAGAGCAATTCATTTAACCTCTCTGAGTTTCATTTCTCATCTTTAGAAGATCGGATTGGTATGAGTGTTTCCTCAAAGTTCCATGATTTTGGAGATTCTTATATTCAGTTAGTATTTGTTTGATGTTTGCTATGTGCTAGGAACTATTCTGTACATGATGAACGTATCATAGCCTAATAATTACAATGGGGGAGGATCAAGTCACTTGAAAGGAGATGATAAATAAAATACCTAGCAATAAATTTAACCAAAAAGATGAAAGACACTTACACTGAAAACTATAAAACATAACCTAAAGAAATTAAAGACCTAAATGAATAGACATTCTTGAATGGATAGCAAGACTCAACATTGTTATGATGGTAGTAGTACTCAAAGCAGTCTACAGAGTCAACACAATCTCTATTAAAACTCCAACAACCCTTTTTTCAGAAAGCCAATCTTCAAATTCATATGGAATTACAAAGTGTTCTGAATACTTTAAAAAAATGTTTAAAACACTTTTTTAAAAAAGTGTTTAAAAAAAATCTTTTATTTTTTTTAAACACTAACCTGAGGATATGTTTATTGATTTTAAAAAGAAGGAAGAGAGAGAAACATTGACGTGAGAGAGAAACATCAATCAGTTGCCTCGTGTACATGCTCTAAATGGGGAGTGAACCCACAACCTAGGTATGTGCCCTGGCTGTGGCTTGAACCCCCAACCTTTTGGTGTACTGGATGACACTCCAACCAACTGAGCAGCTCAGCCAGGGCTAGCCAAAACAAGCTTTAAAAGAATAGTAACAAAAAGAAGACTCAAATTTTCTGGTTTCAAAACTTACTACAAAGTTACAATAATCAAAACAGAGTGGTACTGAAAAAAAAAAGAAAGAGCAGTAATGGAATAAAGTACCACTTTATGGGCCAGTGGAATAGAATTGAGAGTTCAGAAATTAACTCATACATCTATGGCCAATTGATTTTTGACAAGGATGCCAAGTCTATTTAATGGAAAAATAAATATCTTCAACAAATGGTGCTGGGACAACTGGATTTCCACATGTGAAAGAATTAAGTTGAACTCCTTTCTCACATAATATGCAAAAAATTAACTCAAAATGACTCAGTGACCTAAATATAAGAGCTCAAACCATAAAACAGAATAAAATATAGCAGTAAGTCTTCACTGGACTTGGCAATGGATTCTTAGATAGGACACCAAAAGCATGAGCAATAAAAGAAAAGATAAATGAATTGGATCTCATCAAAATTAAAAACTTTTGTGTATCTAAGGACATTATCGAGAAAGTGAAAAGACAACTTACAGAATGGGGGAATATATTTGCAAGTCATATATCTGATAAAGAATGAATATCCAGAATATATAAACAACTTCTACAACTCAATAACAACAATAAAAAAAGCCAACCTAATTAAAAATGGGCAAAGAACTTGAATAGACTTTCTCCAAAGAAGATAAATAGGTGACCAATAAGCACATGAAAGGATCTCAGTCTCACTGATCATAAGGGAAATGCAAATCAAAATCATAATAAGTACAACTTCATACACAATGGCTATTATTTTTAAAAATATATAACAAATGCTGGTGAGGATGTGGAGAAATTAGAACTATCATCCATTGCTGATGGTAATATAAAATGATGCAATCACTATGAAAACAATTTGGTGATTCTTCCATAAGCTAAACATAAAATGACTATATGACTCAGCAATTCTATTTCTAGTTATTTACCCAAAAGAATTTAAAACAAGGGCTTGAATAAATACTTGTATGCAATATTTATTGCAGCCTCATTCACAATATCTAAAAAGTAGAAATAACTCAAGTGTCCATCAACAAATGAATGGAGAAATAAAGAATGGTATATACACATAAAAGAATATTATTTAGTTATATAAAGGAATGAAGTTCTTTTTTTTTTCTTTAATTTTATTGTTATTGTATTACATCCATCCCCTTTTTGCTCCCCTCTGTCCTCTTCCCCACCCACCCATTCCCCCATAAAAGTAATGAAGTTCTTATACATGCTCCAACATGGATGAATCTTTAAAATATGCTAAATGAAATAAGCCCAAAACAAAAGAACAATTACTATATGACTCCATTTGTATGAAATATCTAAAATAGGCAAGTTCTTAGAAACAAAAAGCATACAGAGTGCACGTGACAAATTGGCAATACCTTTGCATCTCCTTATTTCACATGCTTTTTATTAATTTTGAAAAACCATGTTTCTAAGGTTATGATTTAACATCAGATATAAAGTATTAAATTCTGGGATCAACCATCATGTCTAAGGAATACGATGTTTGAGCAACCATAAGTTCTGGACTGCATGCAGGGCGAACTGCTAAGGAAACTGCGGACTTCAATAACATCCCTTTACATATAGTTTACAATGTGAACAAAATGTATGATGCTGATTCTGATGTGGCCACACCAACAAGGAAAACATGTAAGGTACACAAGGATTGCACAAGTCCATATTTTTACACAGAACCCAGGAGATCATCAATGAAGATCCAGGAAAGTCAATGCGCTCCATAGCAAGAGAATTGCAGATATTGGATGCAACAGTTCGCAAGATTATTGCTGAAGATATCAGGTACAGATTGTAAGTTCTTACAAGAGGCCAGTTTATGACACAGCAGACAAAGGAAAGACACTTTGGAAAAGCAAACAAAATTGCTAACAACTGCAAATTTGCTAATAGCAAAATTTGGCTAACAAAATTGAAATATCCCAAAGGAAAAAAAAAACCCTCTGATTTTCTTCTCCAATGCAAAGAATTTTCAGCAGGACCAAATAGTCAACAGAAGAAACAATAGGCAGTTCTGTGACAATCTTAATGAAGTCCCAATTGTCATGAACATGAAATTTCCTGCTACAGTGATGGTGTTAGGTATTGTCAATAATGAAGGAGATATCATGACCCTATATTTTTTCCCACAAGGCTTGAAATTGACTGCTGATGTTTATTTACCTTGATGTTTTGAGAGAAGTGATTGTACCATGGATGAAGCAAGTCACAAATGGACGTCATTTGATCTTCCAACAAGATAGTGCACCAGCACATAATGCCAAAACAGTGTAAGACTTTCTCAGTGTCAATGTTCCTGAATTCTGGTCAAAGGAAATTTGGCCACGTAGTTCACCAAATGCAAATCCTTTAGACTATTATGTATGGAGCATTTGTGAGAGAGAAGTTAATAAACAAACTCATTCCAATAAAGAGGCTGTTAAAGCTAAGATTGAAAACATTATGATGTCTATGGATAAAGAAAAGTTAAAGTGTGCTCAAGCTTCCAAAGTCAAATTGAGTCTATTATTGCAGCAAATGGAGACTTTTTTGAACAATTTAAAAAATAATGACTATGTTTATGTATTTACATATAAGAATACATTTATTTCAAAACGTAACACTTTTGTGGCATGTTGTTTATTTTACTAGAATTTTGCCAATTCATTGTGCACACCCTGTATTAGAGGTTATCAGGGGTTGGCAGGAAATGGGAATAGGGAGTTTTTGCTTATGTTATAGAAAATGTTGAAAAATTTGGAGAACAGGTTGTGGTTTGTCCAACATTGTGATTGTAGTTAATGCCTCTGGACTGTACAGTTAAAATTCATTAAAATGGATGGAGCCCTGGCTGGCGGCTCAGTGGATAGGCACCAGCCTGCAAACCCAAAGGTCTCTGGTTCAATTCCCAGCCAGGGCACATAATCAGGTAGCAAGCCAGGTCTCCAGCCAGGTCCTTAGCTGGAGGCAGGTGAAAGGAAACTGTACATGGATGTTTCCCTCCCTTTCTTCCTCCCTCCCTTCCCTTCTCTCTAAAAATAATAAAATCTTAAAAAAAAAATGGGTGGAGAGGGGCAAAAGGGGCAGGAAAATGAGGACAACTATAACAGTATCAACAATAAAAATAAAGAAAAAAGCTTTTCAAAAAGAGAGAGAGAGAATAATATTGTGAGGTAGGGAGCTTTGGAAACTTATGGTCATACTTTGTAGGAAGCTATTAGCTGTGCCTTGGGACACATATACAGATGTATACAGATGCACACTTATGCACACAGAAATACAACCCAGGTATCTAAATACAGATAAACAAAAGAGTTACATACCTTTTGGTATGTACATATCTACATATATATATAGCTGTGCTTTGTACATAAAGATGGTTGATTTAAACCGCCTTTAGGAATCACCCATCTGTTCACTAGGGTACACCCACCTCCACATTACATCATGTAACACTGTAGGCACACAGGTTAACCAAAGAACCTGTTTCCCTAAAGAAAAGCATGTTCTAGAGATTACAGTAAACAGATGATTACATATCATACACAGATGATGCATGATTTAACAGTGAAAGGGTTCCAGAACATGTAAATGGCTTTGCTGATCAATAGGCGGGAGAATTAGAGTAGTGAGCAAAAAGGTTAGTGTTGGAGGGAAGGGAGGGGATTGAAGGATGGGTGAGATGGGTGAGTGGGAAGATGAGCTGGTGTTAATGTCATACAGAAACCACCAAATGCTTATTTGTCAAAGATATTCAAAACAAGGTAAACTTGAGATGCCAAATTTTACTCTTTTATCTTACCTGTTACTATCTGACCTCTGGTTATCAGAGAACAAGCCGTACATCCAGTTACCTTTATACTTGCACTAGCCCATCCCAATAACCCAACACTATTTAGGGTAGTTCTCAGTTGAGATCTGTGAGCTTCTTTCTCATTTTTTCTGCCTAATACAGTGAACCCTCCTTACACATTGTCTGATTTCAGCTCTGGGAAAGTGCCATGCCCACTGACAGCTAGCAGGGGGCTATAGCCAAAATACTATGAGAGCTAACATTATCCTTTTCTCTCAATAAAGAACTCTCAATTTACTGCTAATCCATAAAATCGGAATGAGTTACATATCATCACTGGTATTTATTTTCTTTTCAACCTGCTTTGAAAAACCAAATAGCAGCCTATGCTAGTATTAGGTGTTATAATTTAGCAAATAAAATAATGTCTTGGTGTATTCTGTGTTTCTTTTTTTTCTGAGTTTCACAATATTTTTCTGAAGATTATGATTATTGACTAAAAACTGGTCTTTTAATAGAAAACCAAGATTGGCTTTGATTTTTTGTTGTAGATAAAATCTTTTTTAAAATACACTGGTTTGAATTAATTTTAAAAGAAATATAATTGCCATAACTTAATTAATTTATTTAATGGAGAGAGGCAGGGAGGGAGAGAGACATCAATGTATGGTTGCCTTTCATCTGTCTCAGCTACAGACCTGAAATTTGGGACATGTGTGTAAGTGACAGCAATGTCTGGTTTTGCTGAGTGAAGCCTACAGTTCATAAAATCACATTGAGACCAAAAGCAATTAAAACTTTTTATCATTTAGCTGTCATAAATTCATATTATAGGTTATTTGAACTATAAAGAATGTTGATTGTTAGATAAAATTATTATGTTCTGGCTCTTCACTTTGAATTCAATTGTTCTGGAAAAATTATTCTATCTTTGAAGATAATTTAACTTTTGTAAGTATGCATGCATGGATAACTCCAAAATGAACAGTAAACTTAAAAAGCTGAACTCTCTTCTGACAACAGCTTGACTTATCTTGGAAGAAATTAACTAAGAGAAATATCGGAAGTATGTGCCCTCTTTTAGGTATAATACAAACTCAAGACAAATATTCTTAATTTGGACCATCTGAGAAAGGATTCTGTCTTTGCATGTGATTTGCATATAATTAACATGCCTACACAAAATATCACAAGCCAGCTGCCTCTGCCTGTTTCCTACTCAAAGAAAAGAAAGCAGACCATTGTCAGAGTGAGGGAGGTGAGGAATGAAGAGCAGCAGCTATGCGTGGTTCTATATAATTTTTTAAAGCCTGGCACAGAGACAAGGTTCTGCCAAGAGCTTGGCTCCCCCACCCCCATCGACGGCTGGGACTACTCCAGGTGCTCAGGCAAGGAGGCCATCTGGAAAATAAAGCTGGCATTAGTAACCAGGTGGTGGTTTTTTTATTTTTTATTTATTTATTTTTTTTTAATGCTTATGGATTAAACCTCTGTGTTTTTGTTTGAAACATTAGGGGATTTTCATTTTTTGATCTAAAATGAAATGTTTCTTTTTTAGAAAAATATACTTTTTTAGAAAAATAGAAAATACAGATAACCAATTGTGTGTGTTTATATACATATATGTGTGTGTAAAATATCAGTTTACAAACCTATGTCTAGAATATCTTATTTTGATTTGATTTGATATATACTATGTGTATATATATATATATAATCATTTAAAAGAAATTAAAATGGGGACTTTGTAAACAATTTGTAAATTGATATTTTTACTTAAGGAATGTTGCTCATTAAATGTTTTGACTCAAAATTATATAAAAGTGTGTTGACTCAAAATGTCGCTGATTCGATTCCCAGTCAGGGCACATAACCAGGTTGCAAGCCAGGTCTCGAGCCAGGCCCTTAGCTGGAGGCAGGTGAAAGGCAACCATACATTGATGTTTCTCTCCCTTTCATCCTCCCTCCCTGTCCTTCTCTTTGAAAATAATGAATAATTTTAAAAAATTCAGAAGCCCTGGCTGGTGGCACAGTGGATAAGGTGCAGGCCTGTGAACCCAAAGGTCCCTGGTCCGATTCCCAGCCAGGGCACATAACCAGGTTGCAAGGCAGGTCTCAGCCAGGTCTATGGCTGGAGGCAGGTGAAAGGCAACCATACATTGATATCTCTCTCCCTGTCTACCTCTTGCCTTTCCCCTTTCTTTCTAAAAAATAATAAAATCCTTTTTAAAAAATTCAGATAAACAAAAGAAAAAATTAGCCAGAATTCCAAAGACTGGAGATAACTGTTATAAAAATTAGTCTATCCTGACAAATACAGGTATGTTGCTGCTTTTAGTCAATCCAAATCAGAATTAGTGGTAAGAAATGAGGGCTGGGTATTATTTTCTCTTTCATAATGATCTTCCTTCTTCTTCAATACCTGCTGTGAAAAATAATAAGCTATTATGTATATAGTAATTATCTTATATATAGAAAGTTGTGTTTATGTGTAAGGTAGATTCTTTTTATTTTGGTCTATTTATTTTTCATTTCTTTTTTATTTGTTGTTCTATTACAGTTGTCCTGTCTTTGTAGTTCTCCCGGAGTTGTTTATAGTTTTCTTTGATGTGGCTGAGCTCACTGAACTTCTCTATCATCATTCTTTTGAATTCCTTATCTGATATTTCAGGTGCTTCTGTTTTATTTTGTGATCTTTCTGGGGATTCTTCCTTTCCTTTTGGTGATGGACTGATTCTTTATTTCCCCATTTTGGGTGTCTGTTCTTGCTTGCTTTTTATTTTTTAAATTTTTTCCTTGGGTTAACCTGCTTTGTTTCCTTGCCTTAGTTGAGCACCCTTCTATGATAGGAAATTTGTGGAGTTCAATGTTGCAGGCTCCCAGATGTTCTCCACTTGCTGTTCTTGGTGTGTCCTTTATTTGGGCTGTCTGGTTGTATTCTGGACCTGTGGGCTTTTAGCAGAAAAAACAAAAAACAAAAAACAAACAAACAAA